>JAHQIW010001867.1:0-30574 GCA_019055375.1 Parelaphostrongylus tenuis | reverse complement strand
TCAGTCATTGGAATCATTGAGAGTTGCTCTATCGACTGGTTAATGAAACTCCAGAGTAAAAGCTGTGGTCAGAAATCTTTTAATGAAAACAAAATGTTATTTTTGCTTTTTCAGCGCAATAACAAGGTCTTTTTGAGAATGAAATACATTCTTCAAATACTTTTGATTTAAGCTATCGAGTAATTATTTGAACATCAGGAACCCTCCAGCACTTCTCTCACTTAATTCTCTGTCTTGTAACGCGTTCATAGTGGAATCGAGTTCCGCGCATGGATACATCCGCGAATATGAGAGTTACAAAGGTTGATCGATGTTTACATTTTGAAAACTGATAAATGCGTTTTTGATTTGGATCTCCGGGTAGCCGAGTCGAATAGAAGCTCCTCAGCTCATCACCCTTCACGTCAGTCCTTGTCCTTGCACATCACAAGGACACCGAATAGCCTACTGAGGACCTTTTCAGCTTATCACCGTTCACGTCAGCGCATGCCTTTATTTACCAGCGGACTTGCTGAACTGCTATTAGAATTATTCTAGAGCATTAGACTCTTACAACTAACTTGGGATTGGAGGGCAGGAGATATATTTAGGCGAATGTCATCGCATGCATAATATCCAACGTCATACAACGCAACTTATATCGACTAATTTACCGAAAGAAGCATATGTTTTTCTTTTGTTTTCCTCCCTGTAAATGTGACCAGGACGATATCCTTTGCCTTTTTTTGACAAAAGTCCACCATGTTCTGCTTGCAGACTATAGCGATTTCGCAAGCTGTTGCTGTCGATGATCTAGCAAACTCTAGTATAAGATTGTCATCTCTGACTGTGAAGCCAGCGCAACCACCACTGAAAGACTAACGGGCTCAGTCAAGATTTTTGCTATCTTTCATTTCTAATCTGCTCTATCTCGTTTGTTTATGGAAATTACACAAATTTGGCACTTCTCCTCGCTCTATGGATCGAGAACACGTCCCAAGTAATATAAGGATCAATCGCAGTGCTGTGTTCAAATTTTCTGGGAAAAATGTCTTCCTTGATTCACTGCAATTACTACAGTTTCAGTTTACCATTGAACCTAGTGAAGAGCATGAATGCTGACGGCACTGCAGTGTTATTAGGCATCAGACGTTCTGACAACGGCCAACCGACAGCAATGTTATATGATTAGACTCATGTTCTCCACAGTGTTCTCTAGTCTTATCAATTCTCCTGTTGACTGACTATGTGCAAGGGTTACGTCAGCCGATCCCACCTTTGTGCTCTCAGCTTACTTGTGTAATAGAGTTTTTGTCGTCGGGCACAGTATAAGTAATTTCGGACGAAACCATGTGACAGTTTGATCTGAGAGAATGTTCTGAACCTTCTCGAGGTTAATATGCTAGTGGCTTGCGTACGTTTTGGCAGTCTCACCTGTCTCATCAGAGCCACACGCCCACTAGTAGTTGTCCCTACTGCTACGAGGGACGGGAAAATATGTTCTGTCCAAATCGCGATCTGTGATTTTCATCACTTTTCAGTCGATGGCTCAACAGCTGTTACTTAGAATGTACACACTGACTTTTGGTCGACTGCATTTCATATCTCGCTACAAAAATTCAATATGGCCTGAAGAGATTGTTTGACTAGAGGTGAGGATGACCATTGGTACGGCCATATCAACCTCAGAAGGGCTCAAGACAATCTCTCAGATTTTATCAACTGTTTATAGCGAGGTTTTATAAATGACTCAAACCAAAACCAACCAAAAGCGTCGGTACGTGGTTTCCAAAACTGCAAGCACATTTTTGATAAAACTCTTGACGTCGCAAGCAATATTGTGCTCTTGACTTAATCAACACGGCAAACAGATAGACAAGAGAAATTCTGCAAAATTGATGCTATAAAAACTTGCTGTTCAAATTTGGCCCAAAGTACTATGTTAAGATAAGCGTGAAAATGTCAAAGATTATCTAAGATAAGTGGGCAGTAAGAGAGAATTAATCCTCAGTACCACGACATAGATTGCGGTCAAAAATTAGAAGAGAGACATAGCGGAAGAAGAAACGAAATGAGACGAAATCTCAGAAACGGTTCGGGATTGAGCGCACTATACACTCGACTCTACAAAACAGTGAAGGCGACTGAGTACGTATTTAGTCTCCGCTGTGACTTCTGATGGATTACCGATAGGTGTCAAATCGGTGTTTGCATTTTCCTGGGCAGGTCCGCCACTCTGACCAGAGAACAACGCTTGACTTGGTTACTCTGGAACGTCAGATTGAAATAACATCTATGTAGTTTTGCTTCTACGAAAAATTACGTTCCTACAATGACGTTCCTGCTACAGTTATAATTCGTAAAGAATTGAAACTCTACGACAGAAACTTCTGAAACACTTTGGGAAATTTGAAGCGAACTACATCTGAGGCTTCAACTTTATTCGCCTAAATTTGCTCTGAATATTAGCAAAGAATTATCGTAGCACTGCTCGAAATGAAGAAGTATCGAACTCGATTAGAACTATACGTGGTGTCATACAAACACTTTGATGCGTTTTGTTGGACACCTCTTACTACTGTAGGAAGATGGATACACAAGAATTGACGAATCGCCTGTGGCACTCTTACTTTCTAGAAAATTTTATGCTCATTGTGGCACCGAAACAATAGGTACTGAAATGTTGAACATGAATAAAAGGTTGTTACTGGGTGACTGAACTCCATTAACAGTAAAATCGATAACCAATATAGAAGTGATAAACTATTTGGTACTATTCGGAGACCCTACCCAATTTCGCCCTTTTGAGAAAAAGCGCTTCTTGCTTAAAGTTACACAGCTATTCGGTAACTTAATTTTCGAACATTTAAATGGTGTGTTTCATTTCTAAAATGGCCTTTTGAATGCGCTGTGTCTGTGTAAACAAATTACGTTTCACATCTGAGCATTATTCACTTGATGGACTTTTTTCGTTAGAATTTCAGTAATCATGTGATATCTTGAGTCTTGATAATTCCATAAATATACTTTCATTTTCAGAAAACCTGTTTTAATGCGCCATAGCAACGAGAAGAACATGACGGTATCGCACTCGGCTCGCATTCTTTGCTCCGGTATGTGAACGGGAATAAAAAGCAGAACTTGGAAATCAGAATGAACATATTGAAATGTTGGAATGTGCACTGTTAGTCGGCTACTAGTTAGTTACAAGCTGAAAAGCTGAATGTCAACAGGAATGGAATTACGGATCCAACGACTACATTTGGCTGCAAGGCTTTTTCCAAAGGTTTCAATATTATCGATTTTTTCGAATTGAGAATTCTTGTTGGTAACTACCATTGTAACTTCACGTATTGAGCAGCTGGATGTGACTACGAATTACGTTAATGTGAACAGAATCTCAGATTCTTTGCGCTTACTCAACGGAGCTTTAGAACATGCTATAAAAGTGCAGAAAACACTAGGAAAAGCTGAAATACCATGAAAACATTTGCGTTGTATTGCTCTGTCTTCTCAGTTGTCCATCATCAATTTTGAGCGTCTCGTCTTCCGATCATTCATCAACCGTCATAGATTGCTCTTAATAGCATCTTAACAGATTGGCCAAAGGGTGGTCACCATAGGCCACGATAAGTAGAGTAATGGCATCATTCGAAACCATGTTTCAAGCCCCTTGAGCCTACTTCGAATACTTTTCTCACTTTGTAAAGCGAAGTATAGAACGGAAGTCTCGAAAAATTGCTTCGTCGCACTAAACTGACTAAATATTTAGTAGATCTTTACTGAGCTCTATGCGCCTGCCAGCCACATTGTGATTAGTCCAACGCCACTGCATTCAAGAACCGTCAGTTAATGAAGATGTTATAAGAGGAATGTAGATACACGTTAGAAGTGCCATTTGTAATGCTTTGATTATGAATTGTTGTAGTGAGCACACACGGCGCACTAGTTAGAGGTGCTCTTCGTTGCCACAAGGTCGATCGTTCGACCTTGCGTTCATGGCTGATCAAGCCGTTTACCCTCCAGGGTCGCTAAGTTGGTGCTAGACTTGTCTAGAAGGATAAGCAGCACTGAAACAATGCAGTGGTTACCACCGGGATTCATCGTAAAAACCGGATATGCATTGAATCACCTCAAACTAAAAATTGAAGACGAATACATGACGAATTTCTTAGGGATTGATCAACGCCGAGAGCTTTGAACTCTAATCGTTTATCGATGTAGTGGGTGTTCCTAAAAATCTGCGGTGTAGTCAAGGCGCTCAGAATTTCTAATGAATAGCAGGTTTTCGAGAGGTTCTATATTTCAGCAATCGAGAATAGTGACTTATATGTCGTTTAGGTGATGGCTTTCAAGATATCAACTTAATATATTAGGTTGGAAAGAAAATTGCTATCGTTTCGATGGGAATGTCGTGTTTTCACATGAATCGTGTGTGACTTTCATATCATTTGAAAGGTCCACTTCTTGCGCATCTATTGATATACAAATTGTCTATATCTTCTGCAGAATGGAACTGTACACGGAGCAAAAACGTTAGCTGACGCTTTACGAGCACGAATTTGGTTCAAATGCTGCTGATGTTGTTCGCCGAATCAACAAAGCTTGGGGCGACCGTACGGTTGGAAATCAACAGTCCGCAAGCGATTTCGTCAGTTCAAGGCCGGAAATGAAGAGCTAACCGACAGACCGAGATCCGGACGATCAATGCAACACTTTTTGGAAGGTCGCCGATTTGATTCTTTAGATGAAGTTGAGAAGTATGTCAAGACTTCCTTGAGTCAAAGCCGAAGGAGTGGTACTTCGATCAGATCCGAAATCTGCCGGACCTATGGCAAAAAGTGGTGGATAATGATGCCCTGTATTTTGTAGAATAATTATTGTTGTTTGTTGTCTGAATATATGCATAATTTTTGAATTTTTTTCAATCAAACGATATCATTATTGTTGCTTTATCTATTATTTAATTTTATTTACTATTGTTATTTTATCGAGGATTTTATTCCCCATCAACAAAATCTACGGATAAAAACACGTAATTTTTTACGCAACGGAAAATCCTTTACACGCTGACATGCTTTTCCTGCTTCTGGCGATTTATTCTTATGGTAAAAATATAGGCGAAATGCGAGTGAGAAGTAAATTTTTTTTGAATGCTACAGCGCTATTAAAGGGTGCTTTAAAAAAGCCGAATAAGTATAATTGTAAGCACAGATTAAAGCTTTCCAACGACCAAAAGCACTCTTGTGGAAATCTCCTGTTCAGCAAATAAGATTGGCTTAAAAATTTGTAGCCGCTTAACATATGAGTACCAACTTTTCTTTCACACTTAAGCATCTTTCGCTGGACAGAAGTTTTTATTGAGACTTCCAATAACCATTCGATAGCACAAATCTCATCGATCTCAATAACCAGTTTGGTTTTTGAGCAGGAGCTTCTAATGGGTTGTTACACCTAAAAGACTATTGGGTTTCGCACTCGGCGCCGTGTTGCTTCTGTTGCGCGCCGAATGTAAAACTCAATATTCTTCTAGTTGTAACTGCGAACTAAGAAGTCTCTCTCGAAAGCTAAGCGTATCCTTGAAGTTTTCAAGATTTCCGCTATCGAATGGGTGTGAAAGCCTAAGAGAAAAGCGGTGTTCATCGAAAATACTCAAATGTGCAACACAGTTTTATTCTTGTTGCTGCAGCTCGCAAAGAGATTTTTTCAGAAGGCAAGCGCACATTGAAATTCTCGAGATTTGAGCTGTCGTTGGCCATTCAATGGTGATGGTTTGATACCAATGTTTCAATATGCATCCACATAGCGGTGAACGGCGTACGCGCCGCATGTGAAATGCAATCTCAATTTCAGAGTTGCAGCATAAAAAAGAGATTTTTTTTCATGACAAAAAACACTACCGAATTTGCCGAGATTTGTGTTACCGAGGAACTGCTGAATTTTTTTAGGAAAAGCTTTGCTCATCGAAAGACGCTCAAGTGTTAAATAACATATTTATTCCTGTTGCACTGTAATACAAAGACCTTTTACGAAATAAAGTACACCTTTCAATTTTTTGAGATTCAAGCTATGGAATAATTACTAAAATGTCCAGAAAGAGCAAATAAAATTTCTTTTGAAAATGCGTGCTGATAAGGGAAGTGCCGTCTCATACGCAATGATGAACGCGCGCTCTTCCTACATTTGCTCAAGACGCATATTGAAATTACACATAGAGCTCTATTAGAAATGATTAATTGTACAAGATGTGCTCTCAGGCTACGTTCTTGCAAGACAGGCGATACAAATGCACAATAGCGTTTGAAAGTGTGTCCATTTTTTACAAGGAAGTATTATTGCAGCCGAAAAATGAAGGATTTCTGAAGAAAACATCACTCTCACATTGAAAAACCTTTGTAAAAGGTTTACCAGTAATATTTCATTTTTTATGTAACAATAACACAGCTCTGACTTACAAGCTTCACCTATAACTACCAAGGAACCACTTGTGAGGTCCAAGACGCGGGTTAACATTTTTAGCGTTAAATGTGATTTTCTTTTCGCTCTTACATATTTCTGTTATAAGCCTTTAAAAAATTATTTACATTTTCAAAATCCTCGAGACTTGGGCTATCTAATGACTAAAAAAAGTTTGGTGAACAGCCATATCGAAGCCCCAGCCGAGCAAATGAAGAAAATTGAGTGTGGAACTTAATTTTATTTCCGCTGTTGCAAGTGGAGAAAAGGCTCCTCTAGAAATTAAGCATGTCGTTGTGATCACAGAAATTTAAGATTCCGAATGTTCACCAAATGTCTGAAAGATAACTATTATGCAGCGAAAAAGGCCCTCAAACAATCGTGTAACTCAGCTGGTACACGTCGTCTCTTAGGGGTTAACGAACTGGATGGATATGTACAAAACCGTCGATAGAAAACAACACAAAAATGGCAAAAAATGGAGCTTTAGAGAATTTTTCAAAACTTTTTACTCAACCTAAAAGTTTTCAAAGTTGTTTTGTCTGTAAAAACCCTACCCTTGACTGATGTTTAATCCCATACTGCTGGCATGCACTTTGATGAAGCATTACGGGTTTTGTGGAAGCTTATGTTCGCAATCTTTCATTCTTTCATTATTAATGTAGACGTTGTGTACAAGGGCAAACTACTCAACAATTAACGATTCTAACATCTCAGGTCGAAAACTGCTTCCTTTTTTAGAAGTAATCTAATCACAAATTTCTTTTCCGCGAATCATGTTTAGCTCATCTGCTTGGCATATCTTACAATATTGCTAGGAGAGTGTGACACTTTGCTAATTATATCCAAGCAACAGAAAATTTCCATTTCTACTAGTGAAGTGATACTCTCCAAAGAAATGGCGAATTATAGATGCAAAATCAGCGTAACAAAATCAAGCGGCATTCAGAGCAAACTTTCCTCCGATCTCTCAGAAGAGTTCAGCTTGCTTCTTTGGGTAGAACTCTCTATTCGCGTAAATTAAGGAGAAAAGTCGTCTATGGCATATATATTGAGAGCAATAACTACAGATGCCATTCCGCTACTTGAAAAATTCCATGGTTTCGATGGAGATAAAGTAACCTGGCTACTTGTGTCCACAAGTAGTTTTCCATAGTTATAGCCTCGTTATGTAGACAATTCGCTCGAATAAACAATGCCTCATGGAAAGTGGAGAACGTGATTATGTCCTTTCTGTTTTTGATGCTGACCAAAGTAATGCCACTTCAGTACTGTTGAGACTTTGCTTGTCCATCTCATCACTTTCTTTGCAGTGTGTCTAGAATGGAATTTCTCTTCTTCATCGACACGCTAATGGAACCGACCCTTCTTTTTGAGCTTCTTGCTCATGCTGTTGCGACACTGCTTGTTGATTGCAGATTTGTCATACAGAAGTTCAGACGCTTCTTTGATGTGAGTTCGCGCCGACTATCAAATACGAACAAAGTAACGATTCCACGAAAGCCGCTTTTCCATTTTCCATCGTATCTAAGCAATAACAAGCAAAATTCAACCCTTTGGATACGACAGGGACACGGCGCTTTCCCACCTCGCGGCGCGCGGCAAACTTCGTGGTGTCGAGTGGTTGGTGATGCTACTGGCTTTCGGAAAGAAGGTTGCTGGTTCAACCCCTACTATGACGCTTCGAAGCAGATTTCTTGTGTCAGTTAGTGTTAGAGGTTTTCCCATAAAAGAGATTATAGCAAGAAGAAAACGCTCAGATGTCTCAAAAATTACTACTTGATATAATACGTATTTAATACGATCTTGGGGCAACAACTGAATCAACGCACGGTCTCGCAAAACGTGCATCCACTTCTATACAAGTTCTTCTAAAAATCGCGCACTGTAGAAAATACGTTTCCAAATTCGACTTTCACAGCATCGTCGAAAGAAATGCCTAAAAGTTCGATAAGCCTTGTTATCCCATTGATCTACGTTTACCACAAAGCGTGGTGTATTGTTTCAATAAATGTGTGTTTTTTTTCTGTAATAATTACGTCTATAGAAAATTCTTCAATACCATTCAACGCCAGAAACCACTACTAAGACACCCCGCTGTGAAGCGTCGTGATAGGAGATCGAACCAGGGACGCGGACTGATGGAAGCGGATGGCTGAAAGGAGTTAGCGTCGGGCCCTTGTTTGAAGTAAAGACTTAGGCGCACGCCCCAATATGAAACTTCATCAACAGGAATGTTTATCCGAATATCTCCCACCGTCACTTACATAGTCGATCGACGAGGCGAAACTGGTCGAAAAAGTCACTGCGATGTTGAATCTGCCCATTCTTATTGAAATCTGATTCACTAGTTAGAATTTCAAGATATTACACTTAAAGTTATCGGTGCATTCGTCCAATGATGTTGAGTGATGTGCAACAATTCGACCCCACGTTTCACCTCATGCCGGGACGATCATTTTATCTATTATCTTCTTGCAGATGATCTTCAGTCTGTTTTTGTTCTTGTTCACGTACATTAACGGGTGCGTCAGGCTACTGACTATTACCATCAACTGTCAGCTCAACTGGATCTGATGCCGATATCTGCTTATCAGACTAAACCCTTTACGGGAGGGTACTGAGAGCTTTGAATTCTCATATGGTACTAAAATTGATGGCTGAAGAGGGGCCCTAGTGATGCAGAGACAGCACACGCCCATGGGACGGGAAAGACGAGGATTCAACTCGCTCCTAAACTTTTCAATCTTATACATTACACAGAAGCCTTCCTTTTCTTTGTTTTCATGTTTTCTTTTCTGCTTTTCTGTCCTAGTATCTTTTTAATTCGGCGTCAATTCTTGTTTTATCGAAAACATTTTCCTGTTTGAGGGTTTAGTCTCTTTGTAGACTGAGTGTTGATGCTGAGTGTTCATTAAGTGGTTCAATAATTTCGACTCCATGTTAGCAGAAATGCAACACATGCTTCCAGCTTCAAAAAATCTGGAACATTCTGTCGTAGTACTTAAGCTATGAGTCAAGAATTCAATGTCTCGCATATCAGAAACGCGCATATCGCTGTTCAAAAGTTTGTTTTTTTTTTGTTTGATAATGTTTTCACTTTGTTGCCTCCGGATTACATCTCTGTTATTTGAGATGGTCATCAAGGTGTAGTCGGCGTCGTAGTGCACCAAAAACGCTCAAAATCTGAATATAACTACTTTCTCGCCTTCTAACGTTATCGTGGACCTATTGTAAAAATATTTAGATCTACAAGTCACAGGACGACATGAACACGAGAGTTTTGCCACGCGACTTCACGTATAACCTTGAGAGCAACCCATTGCCATTTATCGTATGTGAGGTTGTTGCTTTCTCCGCATTATATCATCATAGACGGCTGTATAGGGCAATATTATCTTATAATCGAGTAGACTCAAGTTCGCATAATTTTTTCGCAGCAGGTTCATCTGATTTTGGTGGACTGGACATGTAGAAAAGTGTGTTCCAAAGCGACATTACTTGAAAAGCAAAAAATTCAAAGCTAAGACTGCGTTTCAGTTTAATCTGGCGGTCATATAACACTTCATCATGTACTTTCAATGCCGGAGATTCTAAAACCACCACAGCTCATTAGATTAGGTGATTCTTGTAGTCTCCGTTTATTTTCTGAAAAAATAAATACTTACAGTTCAATCAAATTGCAAGTCATAAACAGTGGATTGAAGCCAATAAAGTTTTTTTCGTCATTTTTTTTTACCCTGAAATACGTAAAAAGCGATAAACCCTGACTATGGGCCTAAATTTTCGACAGAAATACGTTTCATGGGGTGTTCTACGCAAGGATGCATGGAATTCAACACGTCGGCAACGACGTTAAACTCCTGCGCGGCAAGCGCGGAAGCTACAGTGACGTTGCGCTAGATTTCCAATGAAAAGTGAATTTCTATCGTCACTCAAGGGAATTTCGTCGCCAGTTCATGGTAAAAAAAATGATAGAAGAGACATCGATAAAGCTATCTGTAACAGAAACAATAGTGTTGCTTTCTCCTGAAATCTCGAATCTCGTGGGAAAAGGCAGATACTGACTAGAACGATCTCTGCTTGCAAGACTTTATCTTTTTTCGTTAGCAAAAAACAGAGTTAACGTCATTTCGCAAAGCATACTTAGTGAGACAATAGGCATTTTTCAAGCTATCGAATGACTGCAAAAACGTGGATGAAAAAGAAAGAAACGAAGTTATATAGCAGCTCGAAATATGTTCCTTTTCACAACAATGTGCTTTTTCCGTTCAAACATAGGTAATTTTTCGATACATAGACATTCTCTTAGATATAAATATTTATATATATAACATTTTATATATACATTTTATATATTTTAATATATATTTCTTTATAGAGTCTCTCTGCTATAGTTCGTCATTTAATAACAACAACATCCGCTCTGAACCTCAGATTACCGAACTAAATCCCATATATCCATTGCAAGGCGTCATAATAGAGAATCCTGCCGCTGCCGCAGCACCACGCGGTGTGCGGTCTGAGCTAATAACAGCTCAGATTGTTGTCAACGATGGGTCAACTTCAGAGTGGTGCATGACTGATGATTTCATTTCGATCTTAACATGAACGCTAAGCGATTGGGTAGGGATGTGCTTGATGAGTTCAAAACTCATAAATCGATTGCTTCTCGTTGATCGTAGTTGGATAAAATCTTCTATTTCTCATATTGCATCATTTATAACATCTTTATCGCCTAACATCTCATTGTTAATCGAATGGGCCAAGCAAGCGATAATCAGACTTTTACTTGACTGTATTGGTTAAGCCAAAAAAGTGATTGCAGCCGGTACATTTCTTCATTTAACTTAGTGAAATCCAAAGCATCAATATGACCAGTGACGGCGTCTCGACAGAGAACCGCCGGAAAATAACAGTTACATCTTTCGTCGTACCTAAGCAAGCGTTCGTTGAATGCCAAAAAAAGGCTGGAGTTCATGAAGAAAAGTGGAAGCTTCAGTGCTGAATTTTTCTGATACGCAATCTTATAAAAGTTTGTTTCACGTAAAATCCTCGTATTGGTAATGTGAACACGGCGCAAGCGGAAACTCGTTTCGTTTCTAAGCTATCTTTACTTCACTGAGCAGACCACAGCTCACAGAACAAATTTTCGCTCTGTCATATTGAGTTGATAACAAGCTCGCACATATATATGTATATAAATATATGTATATATACAATATATATATATATATGTCAAAATGAATTTCGAAATACTTTACTGCTAGTAACAAAATATGTTACTATAAGCAGTGGATTATCCTTTACAGAGATATTCAGCCAGGCAGGCTATTGCAGAATCCGTACCGCTTGCGACTAATTGACAAGATATTGGTATGAAGTATTTATTCAGCTAACATTTCAAAGTCTTCGTCTTCTTCAGAGCCGGATTGATCTGACCACATGAATCACACGTGGTTGTCTTCACGAGGCAAGTAGGTGTTCGTTGGCGTTCGTTGTCGCATCGAGTAATTTGTCGCCTAGTCTCCTTAAGAAAAAAAAGTATTACAACATTCAAAGCAACAACTTGATTTTGGTTTGATAAAATTCAAACCAATAATAAGCATAGTTTATTAGAAGCTGATGTAGTATGACGAGTACGAAATTTCAGACAGAATTAAATTGATGGCGATTGTAATGCAACGGAAATAAATCTCAACTTTTTTCGGAATTTGGTAATGAAAAAAAGATCCTACACTGGCACAATACGCACCTTCAATCGCGCCTTTGAGCGGATCCAAGATTCAGCGCTGCTTTCTGATCGCGCACTTGGTCCTTTCAATTGTATTTCCATGTAGCAGTCGCGTAGGCATATGGGCGCTGCTTTGAACGTTTCGGCATTCTGCTGTATCGCAGCATATTGACTGCCACTCTCTATTTCAGTGATCTGAAAAATTATAGCAGTGGAGACGAATAGAGGGGTTTATGAAATCAATGAGGTAATTCTAAATACTGGCTTTCTCTTAATTTTGGCTTGAGTGATTTACAATATTCCACAGTTCTCCTTTTTGGTTTGGCAAGGAGAGCGCTCTTCATACTCAAACACGATGCTTGTTTCAGCGATATCTCGCCCTCAGAGCTCAGACGTGCAGCTCCATTATTATTTCCCGATTCTAATGTAATTCTGATCCAAAAGGCAGTTTATGCTAAAGTTTTGAGAAAAGTCACCGTTTAACTATCCAAATTGAGTGATCTCACTTGTGTTCTGTCATAGACTACGAGAAATGAACCTCACTCAACTTATAGTTTCGGGAAGGCAATTGAGAAGCTACTGATAGTGAAAAGTAATAAGGAATGTCACGTCGTTCCCTCGTTTCTCCCTCAGGAATCCGACATTTTATTTCTGCGGTGAAGAGTCGAGCAGATCTGCGTCCAAACAGAATAAGATAGCAACGCTGTAGAAACATTCCCTCACTTTTCGTTGGCGCAATCGCTCGGCTTTCGTTCACTACTTGTTAGACTACAGTTTCAAGTCAATGTAACACAAGGAAGACCGCGTATTGTTCATAAGGGTAAACCTTCATGACATCGGGAACTATCGCTCAATCTGCTTATCGTATCTCGCGTGCTAACTCTTCACTTGAATCGTCCTAAACAGGATTGATAGAACAGAACAGGCCGAAGGGCAGTCATGCAAACAAGCAGGGTTTCTAAAAGAAATCAGTACTGTAGACGCACCCACACAATAGCGAGACTCAGTGAAGATTCACGACACTGCAAGAGACAGATATGGCGATATCACTTCGGAGAAAATTTTCACTGAAATTCTCCAAAACAATATGCGAACGTTACAGTGGACAACATAACATAAAAGCCAACGGCCAACAATTGCACAATCTTTGCTTTGCCTATGCCATCGTTGTTCCACCAAGCATTAGCCAGGTAAAACAAATGGTCACTGACTTTTATAATGCAGGTGAAATTATTGGCTTCCGACTAGATGGCGAAAACGATGTGTTTGAATAACGGAATGATTCTGATTGCCTAATTAGCGTCGATGGAATCAATACCTCCAAGTGCTACAGTTACGTCTAAGTTACGAATAAACGACTAGCTCAAAGTTGAGCAGCAGGGAGCGGCTGAAGGAAAACGCCTGAGAACATTGAGGATGTAGTGAAGAGAACAAAGCACATCCGACTTCGTGCCCACCTTTTCGACTCAGAAGATCCTCCCTTAAGGTATCCTTCAAAAACCTGGTCGCTACGCAAGCAGGATGAACAATCACTTGGCGTTGTTGAAAGAGGTCAAAGGCCAGATGCTAGGAGCATGTATCTTTCAAATAACATGAGGGATCAGAAATTTTCTCCTGTATCAATGATTTAATATCAAGGATGCCGTTCTACACGCCAGCTTATCAAAAGATGGTTTGGGCACCGAGCTGAAGACCCCGTTGATGTTGGCAATCTCCTCACCTACTCATCTTTCAAACCATGACAAATATGGGATCACTGGAATATATATTAAACTAAAATATGTGTTCAAAACATTTATGAAATCATCACTGGTTATTTTGAATAGGAAGACGAAAAAAATCTAGGGAAGAACACTGCAAAACTGACAACATAATGGTCCGCTAAAGACTTTTGTGAGCCTTTGGCTTGCTTTTCTGTCTTGTCGGTTTTTGATAAGATGTAATAGGGAAAGTACGGATGATTAGCACTCCAAAACTCTTTTATCGCATTTACAATGATACTGATGATATCACGTTTCTAAGTTATCAAGAATCGCGTGCTTATCTGAACCCAAAGCTCTACATGTGCGACAGGCATCTGACCTGAGGATGAGTTTCTGGAGTTATGCTGTACCTCCAATATTCTTACTCTAAGTCTCATTTGGCGACAGCATATTTTTGATCTTTACACAAGTTTCGCATAAAATAGTATAAATGCTAGAATGTTTTCAATTAGCTAACTAGCCAGTATATGTTTGGGCATTGAGTGTAATACCTGTTATCTTTTGTTCTAGCTTCTGTGGCGGTGGAGTCAGAGTGAATGGGTGCGCAAATACAGTTTATTGTGAGTGCATTCTTCGTTGTCATGCCCATTTCGTCTCCTGAACGTTCCGCTGCAAACAGTAAAAAACTGCTCTGACAGAGACGAAACAAGAAACTGTTCAGAGGAGAAGCATGATAATCCCACTGCAGTTTTTTCTGCAAGGCTATACAAAACAACGTTGACTCTCAAAAAGCTATTCATCTTCTCTCTTACGGGCTCCATTGAACACCTTACCACTTGTTCTGGTCGATGACGTACCTACTGCGGACACAAAATAGGTGTTGAAGTCTTTTGTATCGATGATAGTAAGCCAGCATGACCCACAATATTAGTGAAAATCAATGATAAACTAACAGTGAAAACACCGAAAGTATTTTGATCTCGGATAGATAATAAGTTTTTAAAAGGGGTCATTCCACAAGAAAATCTCGCTGATGACGCAGAGAAGATTAGATGTTCTAATGGACGGGCAACAAGAAGTTATGAAAGCATTTGCTCTAAGAGAAAATAAATGCATACAAACCTGCGCGGCCGGTGACTTGTTGTCGCAAGCGCTAGCTGGCGGCTGCCAACCGCTCCAGTCCGACTCGTAACGAGTCGGCTCTTTCGGAGTGAAGAGCCATGCGAATGAGAAACTCACTCGCTAGCACCCTTTTATACCAAAGCGTGCGTTGATAAGTTGATAAGTATTTAGTGAAAATCACTATCAAAAACACATCACAGCGGCGAAGCCGCGGATGCGATGACGTTCGCGAAATTTCTACGAAACGTGCTACGTAAGACGATCTAGTTAAGCGCATTTTGGTTCCACCTCTTTAGATTTTTAGCTGAAATCTTTTGTTTAGCGCAAAGTGCGGATGTTGTGAAATCTTCAAATGTGATAAATGAAAGCAAAGAGCCTCTTTTCGATAATCCGGGATTCATTGTGTTAAGGCAGCATCAGAATGACTGAGTGCTGTAAGGTTCCAAGAATGTGACCGTTTCAGGTATGCGAAAATTCGGAGCGACTATGATGAATTTGAGCACTGACAGCGCAGATTGGAGACGTGAATCTTACACCATGTAATCTCACTTCATAGCACAAAATGGAGTAATCAATCGTAGCTTATTCTGATGTTTGGCATCTAAAAATTCATAAAGCAAGTGAACTAATGTCTATTGGAACTTGTATGGTTTCTGCAGAGTCGAAAGAAATGAATGAGGTCGACGACGTTCGATCTCGCATCGGTGAGCATGATTTGGTCATATTTCTAGTGCTGCACCACTGAGGAAGTCCACTTATCAACTTTCTGGCACAGAGTTTTGCCACTGTAACATATTGAAATCGGATACGTCCTAGGAACTCGGAAGCTTCACCTAATCAGTTTCGTTTTTGCCTTCTTTGCAAGAGTCAATTAGTGACACCAGTCTGTTAAGCCTCTAAGCTGTTATGACGAAATAGTGCACTGTGAGCTGAGAGCAAAAACAGAAGGTCGCCCAATTTCGTCTCAAGAGAAACGTTCATTGAGATTGAACAGTAGCATTACACGAGTATAAACGAGCTTTCAGGCTCAGCAGCAGCAGTTTCGTTGAAGCTTCGTAGGTCAAAGCTACGACTTCAAGAAACTAATACGTCATCGGCTAAATCTGCACCGAGCTTTCGTGAGCTTGTTGAAGAATTTGCAAAAATAAGGACTATAGTGTCGCTAGATGGTAGTTCAGCACTTCATAGCATTGACCCAGCTAAAGCGGATATTTCAGCAAGATCATCTATCTCAGCCGAGATCTAATTTACATGCTTATATGATCAAAGAGTGAAAGAGACGTTCGTGGGCATGCTATAGTCCGAACTATCAACTGAAAAACCCAACATTCTACACACGCAATCTATAATGCAATTCTATAATCTTTGATATATGTAAATAAGGACCTCTCTAATTATAAGAGGACACTCGAGGAAAACGACCTCATTCGCAGGAGAGGAAATTTCTATAAGAGTGTTATATTCATTATTCATTCGAAAGTAATCATTCGAAAGCTTAGCTTTCTGGTTAGAGCTTCACATAGCCGGTTTTTGGAGGACCCTTTTGTAACGCTGTAAAATCCATAATGAAATTATGTCTTACATAGCAACGTGCTTTTTTCTCATCTCCCTTATATTTCGCTGGACAAAACTCGTTTTTTAGGGTGCTAGAACTCATTCAAGAGCATAGGTTACGAGAAACTCGAAGTCTGCTTGCTTCTCGGAAAAGCTCTTTTGATAGCGCTTCAGGCGAGAAAAGATTTGTGTTTTACTTAGCCCGATAGAGCTTTTTTTTGAATTATAGCAATCATGCAATAGCGTAATTCTAGCTGATTTTTACGCTGTGCTAATTTTCTAGAAAGACCGCTTCTGTGCAGGTAGCAGGGAGATATGCCCCCAGCAAAAGCACGAATCTATCGATTGTCGAGTAAAAACGGCCATATCTGCCCTTGCCCCTCCCCGACACACCATGTGACCAAAAAACACCTTTTCACGTATGTGAACCAATTTTATTTCCTCTGCTGCAGTGTCATGCAAACTACACGAAATGATCATGCCCTTTTGTCTCAAATTATATCAGTCATTCTCCCGAATAACTGCCATTTTTTTCTCCTCTATGCTTATTCCTACCGTTTGTCTTGAAATATTTATTATTCAAATTGTAGGTAATTCAAAAGGTCAGGCAATGAGTCATAGCAGCTGTTAGCTAGTTGGATCGGCGGTTGGATAGTTTTGCTTCTCATCTTGCATGTCGTACGGTTTTCAGACGAAGGACAGACCACAAAAACTCTCGAGCGACTGTCAAAAGGGACGCCTACGATAGCACTCTAACCGACTCGAATTGCTTTGTTGTGGTCGCCAGCATCCAATCTCAATGCCTGCCTTTTATTTCATCTTATTCGTCCACCTCTACATTGATAATCATAAACCAGAATGAAGATAAGCCTCCTCAGTAAGTAGTCCGAATATGTCTCCACTGCTATACCACTCCATTTCTCGAACAGTATGTTAGCTTAAATTGCAACGACGTATTCCTCACTCATCCAAATTACTGAACTTTGCGCCGTTTCCTAATAGGTCACCTCCAAGGACCTCTCACTGTTCACTTTGTAACGTGATAAATCAGTGTAATCCCCAATTAAGGTTCCACTTGATTATACTGTATCCGATCTTGCGCCCATATAACGAATCATGCCATCAGCTCTTCCCAGAGTAGCCTTCATCCTCAGAACTCGTTGTTGCTTGTCACGTATTACGCATATAATCTCCTAAGACTGCTCCTCGTACTTCATGTGTATCATTCGGGGGCTCAATCTTTATCATGATCCTAATTCTTGATTAAGCTCCATACCTGCACTCTACGTAAGATATCTCTAACATTCAATCTGTCAATCACGTATCATTCTATCCCCAATTAAGTCTCTATTCTTCAGAACGTATGTTGTACTATCGCTAATCCATGAGTTATTGACCGCATATTATTCATCTAACTTGTAGACACATTCATCAATATCGTTAGTTATTGTTGTTATGTTGTGATATTGTACATAAGTTCAGTTACCAAAGTCAGATGCTGTTTGATCAACGGCGAAAAGGAACTAAAGTCCCGCGTAGTAAATATTACAAGGCGAGAACTAATATCATATAGCCATGGTAAGGCGTGATAATAAAGACTCCCGCCGCGCCGGCCGCACAACGCGGCGTGCGGTCTGAGCTAAAAACAGCTCAGATTGTTGTCTACGATGGGTCAACTTCAGAGTGGTGCATGACTGATGATTTCCTTTCGATTTTAACATGAACGCTGAGCGATTGGGTAGGGATGTGCTTGATGAGATCAAAACTCATCAGTCGATAGCTTTTCGTTGATCCTAGTTGGTTTAAATCTTCTGATTCTCATATTGCATCATTTATAACATCTTTATCGCCTAACATCTCATTGTTAATCGAATGGGCCAAGCAAGCGATAATCAGACTTTTACTTGACTGTATTGGTTGAGCCAAAAAAGTGCTTGCAGCCGGTACATTTCTTCTTTTAACTTAGTGAAATCCAAAGCATCAATAAGCCAGTGACGGCGTCTCGATAGAGAACCGCCGGAAAATAACGGTTACATCTTTCGTCGTACCTAAGCAAGCGTTCGTGGAAACCCAAGAAAAGGCTGGAGTTCATGAAGAAAAGTGGAAGCTTCAGTGCTGAATTTTTCTGAAACGCAATCTTATAAAAGTTTGTTTCACGTAAAATCCTCGTATTGGTAATGTGAACACATCGCAAGCGGAATCTCGTTTCGTTTCTAAGCCATCTTTACTTCACTGAGCAGACCACGCTCACAGAACAAATTTTCGCTCTGTCGTATTGAGTTGATAACAAGCTCGCACATATATATGTATATAAATATATATATATATATATATATATGTCAAAATGAAATTCGGCATACTTTATGCTTGTAACAAAATATGTTACTATAAGCAGTGGATTATCCTTTAAAGAGATATTCATCCAGGCAGGCTATTGCAGAATCCGTACCGCTTGCGACTAATTGACAAGATATTGGTATGAAGTATTCATTCAGCTAAGGTTTCCAAGTCTACGTCTTCTTCAGAGCCGGATTGATTTGACCACATGAATCACAGGTGGTTGTCTTCACAATGTAAGTATTCGTTGGCGTATTGAGTGATCTGCCTCCATAGTCTCCTGAAGAAAGAAAAAGTATTTCTGCGTTCAAAGCAACAACCTCGTTTTGGTTTGATGAAATTCAAACCAATAATAAGCACAGTCATATTTTATCAGAAGCTGATGTAGTATGACGAGTATGAAAATTTCAGACAGAATGAAATTGATGGCGACTGTAATGCAACGAGAATTGAAGCTGATTTTTTTCGAATTTTGGTGAAGAATAAAAGTTCCTACACTGGCACAATACGCACCTTCAATCGTGTCTTTGAACGAATCCAAGATTCAGCTTCGCTTTGTGATCGCGCACCTGGTCCCTCCACTTTGAATTTCCATTTTGCAATAGTGCAGGCATAACAGCGCTGCTCTGAACATTTCCGCATTCTGCTGTGTCGCATCATACTGACTATTTTCCCTTTTCAATGATCTGAAAACTATAGCAGTGGAGAGGAATAGAGAGGTTTATGAAGTCAATGAGGTAATTCGGAACACCGGCTTTCTCTTAATCCTGGCTTAAGTGATTTACAATATTCCATAGCTCTCCTTTATGGTTTGGCATGGAGAGTGCTCTTCATACTCAAATACGATGCATATTTCAGCGATTTCTCCCCCTCAAAGCTCAGACGTACTGCTCCATTAATATTTCCCGATTTTAATAAAATTCTGATTCGAAAGGCAGTTTATGTTAAAGTTTTGAGAATAAATGGCATCGTGATAGTCTTTTTTTCTTTTAGATTTCAGTTGATATCATCGTAACAGCATATATTCGGTTTAATTCGTATGACGGATACATTCCTGAAATTCTATTCCCATATACACTCGATGTCGCCTTTTCACTAAATAATCATTGCGCTGACCCAATCTAGAACCTCGAATACCAAAATCACCAAACCAGGTTCACTGAGTATGACCTCTACCTAAGCAACTTCAAACGAAACTGTTCTCATGAAGGATTAGATCGAAAATTCATGAAAACCGAGCACATTTGTGCAAAATCACTATAAGCACTGTTGGTCAGATAAGGAGATAAGTGGTCATGTGTACATGCGCTTTTGAATCCTCATCTTTTGCCATTAATGCCAAAATATAGAGGCCACTTTCAATCATCTCAAATGTCAATTCATCGTGACCCCGTAGTTCTTTGTCCAAAGATGTGACTAACAGTCTTATCGTCTAACTTTTGCAATTTCTTCTTATAATGGTTTTGAGGTTGATAATGGTTGCTACAGCGAAACGTATGGTCGTAAAGCAGGGATTATCTAGATGTATTCGAAAACCTTAGAAAAACCTAGAAAACGTCCGAAGAAATGAAAGAGTTAATCACTGATATCTAAGATAATTTACATCGAAATCACATCTAGATATCCATTCACAGTTAAAGCGCGATATTAGCATGGTATGATACAATTATAATACCGTATATTATATTTAACACTTAACAGACACATTCAACAAGCGACTATGCAGACTCGAGTAATAGTACCTTCTTCCTTTCGAAATAGTCGACTCTGTGATAATCTCACCTCGAAGTATTCGGACTAATTGCATGTCTTTAGGCATTATTGTGACACGACGAACATGTATTGCCGCAAGATCTATGTCCTCGAATAAACATATCAGATAGATCTCGGTAGATTCCTGTAGAGCCAATAGAGCGTTCGCCTGCCATCTGAACTCCTCATTGATATTACTTTTTGTCAACACCCAACACTACTGTGCGTTGAAGATGGCGAATCTCTCGAATGGCTTGCACTCCGCGAGCAACGTGTCGCACCGTTTTTAATACTTTTGGTTGAGTTTCAACGGTGGTATGCAATTTCTTTTCGTATCCAACTTCCTACTGAGTGGTAATTCTTAGTGCTTCATAGGCAGCTTAGAAGATCTCAATTTTTCTGACGAACCAGTCCTGCTTGGTTTTTTGAGAGTGGTCACCGGTCCAGTGTGACACATTTGTAAAACTTTCACCGCCTGTAAAAGAAATGTTTCGAAGCTGACAATTAAAAATAACCCCCATTAAACCTTTGTATTTTTCAATAATTCACAGTTTTTTCTCTGTATATCAAACACGAGGTTGTCATAAAGCTCACTTGATAGCCGACTTTTCGGTAATTTGCTCTCTTCAGAGTTTGAAAGAATCAGGCTGTCTACAACCTGGTCAGCCAAACTCCTCCATCATTTGAACAGGAAAAAAAATCACCAAGCCTATTTTCTAGGACAAATAACTTTTGCGCACGAATAACGATACTTTGACATGAGAGATGCATTCACAGTCCACGTGAGAATTTCAAGACTAGCCTCCACTCAAACGTCATAGTTGGAGACTCACAAAAAGCGAACAGTATGCGGAAAAGTTGATTTGTTCTTAAAGCAACTGCAACCTTGGTTTGGCAAGTTCTTCGCTGGCAAAGCAATGGAGGGATTTGGCAGCTTGGATTGTAGACAACCTCATATTCTTAGGTTCTGAAAAGGGTGAGACCGCCGAAACGTCAGTTACCAGAGTATATAAAATTGTACTAATATTTTGTAAAAAAAAAGTTTCGTCGCATGCCTGAAAAAATGATTCTAACACATGTATTCTGTGCAAATTTGGGCTCATGAGAATGCCCGTTTCCTTACGTTTACAGAGCCTTCAGAAAGGAACTGCCCAAGGAAGAAATTCGTCTTCTGCTCCACTTCCACTACAAAGTCGGTGTCCACGATTCTGAGTCTTATCGATAAATCTGCAGGGTGTATGGTGAACAATTTGCGATATTTGTGCATCTCAACATTGATTCAAAAATTTCATGAAGAAAGAGACCGATTTAACGACAACTCCAGAGAGAGACGTTCACGAGAAGTGGATCGCCAAGTAGTCGTCAATCGAATTGAAGAAGATTTATCGATGAGCTGCCGGATGTTGGCTTCTGAGTTTGATTGTGATCCAATGACGATTTGGCACGTTCTCCATGAGACCGGCAAACATTGCATGAAATCCAAATAGGTCCCACACGATTTAGCAATGCATCAGCTGGAATAACGATTCAATGCTTGTGTTCGATTGTGTGAGCGCTGCACTCGTGATTAGCTGAAACTGGAACACGTGGTGACGAGTGACGAAGAATGGGTCGTCTTCTACAATCCGCATCGGATATGTGGCTGAACTGTCTTGATGTGGAAGGAGACTACATCGCCTACTGATGTGTCTTCTGATTGAGCTCAGTTGATGCTCAAATAAATTATTCAGTGTATTTTAAAACGCAGCAGAACTTTTCCCACCACCTTTATACAACCTTGTAGTCGGAATACAAAGAAAGACTGTGAGTTAAGTAGATATCTCTCAAAACCGACTATCCAATTACTCGGCATAGTTAGAATAAATCAGTGGTCCTGATAAGCAGTTCTGATGTGGCAATAACAGTATTTGCTGAATGCTGGCAATGCAGTACAATAACATTGTGCAGTAATACAGTAAAACAATCCATTAAGAATACAATGACTGACGTTCCGACATTTTGCCTTTTACAAAAAGCCTGGAAAAGTCAAACTTACCTGAAAGCCACTCAGTCAAACACTTTTATGACACATGCAGATAGGCGTAGGTACAAATCTTGGACAACATAGAAAAAAAGATTTACTTCAGAACACTCGCAGTTTAATTCTTCCAGGTTCTCCACTTATTCGTTCTGAATCGGACTTAAAGCCAGTGTATAAATGAAGCCGCACTTGAATGAGGTCGCGAAGATTAGTCTGCGGTGTAGTGGGAGATGAGAGTGGCTGCAAGACACTTTCCTTTGCGTTCGTTCTTGATAATCGCTGTATCTACCGTTTGGGCAAATTTGGGAGTCTTCTCATAGTAAAAGCGATCATACAATCGGTTACGGTTCGATTATCGTTTCAGAGCACTTGGAATTACCCCAACTACTATTACCAAAGTATTCAAACTTGCTCTTTTTGGGCGTTGTTTTATAGCTGGGATTAATTCGTCAGAAAAACGAGAGTTTTCATTTAGTGCGTCGAATATCCTACAAATCTAGCCCTAGGAGTTCCTACCTAGTTTCGTAGTCACTGAGGATGGCTATTTTTTGTTTGTCTGTGATTGATGAGATAGATGGAATGGAGCAAGATGTTTTATCATTTGGCTTTCGGTACCACTTCGTGCTATAAGTGCTTTTGGACATGTTGAATTGTAGTTTCAAAAATGGAAGCCAATTTTCTTGTGGTAGCTTCCCGGTAAAATCTGAGTACTTTGCTTATTCAACAATCAAACATTTGCTCATCGCCTCTTGTGTTGTGCAGGCGAAAAAACAATTATCTATATACCTACACTAGAGTAACGGCCAATGATCGCTTTCCACTCTAGAAACAAAAGCTGTGGCAACGGTTGGAATTAGTCTTTGTCTCATTTCCTACCATCTAAAAATTGAGCAGTTTGGGCACTCTTTCAAGAGAGTCATGAATTGCCGAATTTAGAACCCACGCATTCTATAGCTCTTTCGTGCTCCGTTAGCAGCTTGCAGATGGTTTGCATTGCGGACTTATTCGACACGCTTGTTAGAAAGGCAGTCATGTCGATGAACTCTATCACGCACGCGGTTGTTGAGAGATGTGTTACATAGGCTTTATAGGAAAATTTGAGCGTTTATGAGATGAGCTGGGATGTGTCTTAGGAACTGAACTCGGTACTAGGCTGATAAACCACGCTTTTCTGTCCGTTGGCCCGTCCACACAGCTGATGATTGGTCTTACTTTGAATTTTAATTGATTAGTAGATGAAGACCATCAGTTCATACTAACTCAGGTGTGTTAATAAGTAAGTATACCACGTGACATAACAGTAAGTCAATTTTTGTGAGGAAAAATTGAGCTCTTCTAACAAGCCGAGTTTGCCACTTATATTCATTAACTGTTCAATATCCGATATTGGTTTTGAATTCCTTTTCAGATTATGGGTGATATACTGCAACTTCTTCGGAGCGTTTTTCGCTATCTTAACATACAATGATGAGGAATTACTACAAACCCTCCGTCCTTACCCCTTTTAATTCTCATCTTATTAGCTCACATGTCTGATTAATGCCGTTTTTCTGTTCTCGTGTGAGGTTGGAGCTACGGTTTTTGCTCTATAGTGCCTACAAATTGCGGGAGTTCGTCGCTAATATGCGAAAATTGATATTTATTAGTTGTTGATATCTTGCTACCTGAAGAACTTTCGAGAAAAAGGCGATGTTGATATTACCAATACATCTCGCTAATCATATTTCTTAGATGATTCTAGTCTACATTTTTAGCTGAGTCAATCTCGGAGCTCTTGCAAATTGCATACGATCCTACGCATGGGTTCCCTAGAAATGGGTTGTGCTGGTGTGAAACGTAGGCCCACATCTAATAGCGAGCATACTGTCGAGGAGAGTCATACTTCTAACACGATGACTCTTTATTTGTCTGGCACATTACTGATACTGAGTTGACTCCTGGAGCTTTCGTTAACGGTGCTGTGATGTCTTACTGAAGCTAGTCTATGCAATTTGTATGACAGATTTTCAATCTTTTGCGTAAAGCTGCTCTAACATCTGTCCATACAGACTCGCAAATAAAAATGATTCACACCCTAATGCTCCTCCAAAGGCAATTCTCCAAATACTGATCAGAATGAAATTCTTTCGACTCGCATTCATTCAACTACGCATGCATCATGTACTGCATGCATCGAAGACATTCACGCAGTAGTTGCATCTCGATGTTTGAAATTCGGTGGCTTTCCTTTAGTCGACCGCATAGTCCGTGTAGGCGTTTTCGATTGATGAAGCCCGGGACGATCCGATTTTATATCCAGTGAAAGAGGCAATTTAACGTTTGTTCAACTAGGACAATTTCATGGCTGGGCTTATTCTCCTAATTGAAAACATTTTGGGGGCACATCACAAGAAATCTTTCAGGACCGACAACCAGGTTGAGCATAAAGTTGTAAGAAATTCAAGAAAGTTTTATTCTTTGACCTTTTCGCGCTTCTTTTATTGTTATTTTTGTATATATTTAAGTAGTTTATTATTTGCGACTGCTGTAGAAAATCTATTGATTTAAGCGAAAGATGAGGTACGACGTCATTGGCCTGGATAAGACGAGAAGACGCACCTTTTCACGCTGTTTATGACATCATAAAAGAGCTGTTGCTTGGAACATGCGATCGCAAGGTGTCGGCGGCGTTGGCGAACATGTCAAATAAAATTTGACCGTGAACATCGATTCGTTAGAACACCTAACAACCCATAACGGAAGATTACTGTCGAAACGATGTTGTTCAATGCAGGCCTTGAGCATCTTCGGTGCTTACACACCAACATCAAGCTATGACGAGGACGAAGTCGAAGCGTTCTATACGGACCTCGAAAAATTCTTCAAAGAAGACCATACCTTCTCCAAATTCATTGTTGAAGATTTTAACGCGAAAAACTGCACCTAGGACATCGCCTGAAGAACGCCACATTAAGACCCACGGACTAGAATGGAATGAACAGGGTGAGAGGCTATCTGAGTTGATCATGGCGATCCAAACCATCCATAGTAATTCACAAATCCAAAACCCTCACTTCAAACGGTGGAAGTAGGAGTTTCACAACACAGAGTACCATAATGAAATAGACCACATCTTAGTAAATCGAAAGCTTTGCTGTTGATTCTTTGCCTGACCGATGTCGCTGTTGTTTCTAAGTTCTACAGGGTATCAGAAAATCACCCCTTCGTGCAAAGCTCCGTTTTCAGCGCAAAGGAGAGAAAGCCATTGAATTGAAAGCCACAAACTAGGATCTATTCAAATCATTAGCCCGCTCTTGGGAAGATACTGTTGCCGACAACATCGACGCAGAAGACAACCGCCTCGTAGAATATCATAGCGTTAACACTATGAAAGCCGAGAGTCTTGAAGTCACGAAGGGACGTTTGTCTTTGCAGAAACTTGAGCTGATACGTTAACGTGGAGTTGCACAAGCTGAACGCAACCGAAACTTTACGTCCGAACATGCAAAACGCTGCAGAGAAGCGATAGAAGATTATCTCAAAGAAGGGCAAACAGCAGTTATGGCAGAAGCCGCAGAATGTGAGAAAAGCATACGCAAAGCGCAGCGAAGTTTCGGCAGTTACAAGACTAAGCTGATTGCTCTCCGGAGCCCTGACGGGCATTTGCAGCTCCTAGAAGGGTAATAGAAAACATCATACACCACTTCTACTCGATTTTTTTTGCTAGCCATGTAATCTTGTCGTCATATAGATTGAAAGAAAATGAGTCTGTTGTTCCATCGATCCTCCCTTCCAAAATCCGACATGCAGTATCATTGGTGAAGAACAGAACAGCATTCGGTGCAAGAAGGATTAGACCGAAACACTCATTATCTCCATATTGCTTCCGAAAATACGAACTGGCGCTCTTTCTCGCTTTGATCGATTTGAAGAAAACCTTTGATTTAGTGGAAACAGAAGCTGTTATAGAGGCTCTGGATAACCAGGGCGTCCCTACTCGGTGCATCGCGGTCCTTCGTGAGCAACATATAAATCAACCACCAAAACATCGCCATTATGCAACAATTTCACCGTCGACGCATGAAGAGGGGTTCAACAAGGAGATAGAGATTCGCCGAAATTATTCACTGTCACCCTCCAAAATCTCATGCGAACATCAGAATGGGACGGTATGGAGGTGAAAATCGACAGTCGACAATTGAACCATCTTCGCATTGCTGATTATATCGTCCGCATGACACCAAGCATCAGCCAAGCAGAACGAATGCTGACCGATTTCGACAACGCCTCTAGAAGGACTGGTCTTCAACTACATCCAACGAAAACAATGTTCATAAGGAAAGGATGGGTTTCGAATGCCCCAATTCGCGCCCAGCGAAACGAACATTTCCGAATGCTCCATATGCATCTACCTAGATCGTGAAATAAACATGATGAATGACCTGACTTCAGAGTTGAGCAGAAGGAAAGGAGAGACTTGGCAAACGTTCACGAGCATCGAAGATGTAGTGAAGAGAACAAAAACATCTGACACTGTGCCTACCGTTTCGACTCGACGATTATCCCCGCCCTAACTTACGAGCAGAAACCTAGTCTCTACGTAAGCAGGATGAAAGATCACTTGGCGTTATTGAACGCGCAGTCGAGACGCCGATGCTAGCAGTATTCCGTATCTCGCCAATGAGCGAAATGATCCATAGTTCTGACTTACGTCAACGATTGAAGATCAAAGATGCCGTTCTACACTCCAGGATATCGAAAATAATGTGAGCCGGAGAAGTGATGTGCTTAAACGACAACCAATGGACGACAGTCATTACCGACAGGATTCCTCGAGATATCAAGCGCTCTATAGGAAGACCGCCGATCCGGTGGAGCGATTTCTTTACGGAAATCATAGAAGAAAGTTATGTTGCTTAACGAATCCTTAGAGTAAAGAGGATCAACTGGGCTACTCCTGCGCGTGATGGGAAAAAATGGAAGTGTTGCTGGTGCCTGCTCGAGTCACTCGACGATCAACGGAGCGACGAGTGATACAGGTGATTAATTTCGGCATCGAAGCGGCTATTCAACCGTATGATTTGCGCGTGCTGATCGATTGACTTTGCTCACAAGAAGCCTTGCCAGGATCCGCATGAGCTCACCGAAGCACAAGCTGCCAGAAGAGAGGAGATTTCTCACCAACTGCTCAAGAATTCATTGAATGCCCGATTCTGGCAGAAAAATTAGACATTCGACGAGGAATGGGTATTCTTAGACAATTACGATGGAAGCAAGCGCTGGATTAAAAGACTATGAAACGCCATCTGCCTCAAGGCATAATCAATTTAGCAAGAAAGCCATGATCTGCGTGTGGTGGAACTTCCAAAGCGTTCTGCATTTTTAGTTGTTTCCGAATGAAAGTGTCGTCAATGTTGAGCTCAACTGCTAACAGTCGAATCGCATCAACAACAAATTGAAAAGAAAGTATCTAAGATTAATCCTACGAAGGCGTACTTTGTTTCAGCAGGGCAAGGCCAAACCGCATACGGCTAAGAAGACCAAAAACAAGAGAAAGAGTTGGACGGCGTCAAAGTTTTCCGCGCCTCGCATACACTTTGGACGTTGTTTCATCCGATCGTGGCCTCAGCCGATCAACGCACCTTTTTTGAATGTGCTCAATATAAATCATTGAGTGAAATTGAAGAAGCATGACAAGAGTTTTCACTTCGAAGGACGCGAAATTGTGCTCCGAGCAGATCCGGTCTTGCAAAACGATGGCAAAAAGTCGTGGTGCAATGGTACTCTTTACTTTAAGGAGCAGTTACTGCTGTTCTGATGTTGATCTGCGCATGAGAACGAAACTTTCAATATTCCTTAGAACTTTTTGCCTAACTCTATATCCCAATCTTACAGAAGCACAAAGAACAAAATGCTACAGGCACACAGACTAATGAAATCAAGATTCATTGGAGTATCACTTAATGATAAGGGTGAAGAGTTTGTAGCAATTCCTCATCAATAGGAAGCTGAGATAACGAAAATCACTTCGAGGACAACACACTCTATCGTCCGTTATCTGAAGAGGACTTTTGAAATTAATATCGAAAATTGAACATGGAATGGATTGATATGACATACTCGGCTCGTTTAACTCTTCAGTTTCTCTCGACTAAAAACTGATCTACATTTATGTCCCGTCTTATTCTTACGTTTAAATCTCAGAAATTGTTGCGCATTGATGATTTGTGTTTACTAACCGATCAAATTTTAAAGTTAGATCTACCATTAGTTGTGCGGAGGGGTAAACGGATAGGATAAAGTAGTCTATAAACCTAATACTAGTCCATTTGCTAAAACGCGATCCACTCATCTCACAAGCGCTAAATGCTCTTAAACCGTTTATGTAGTGCATCTCCTAATACAACGAGCGTGGTGGATTCCCTTGACTTGACCGCCCACCATAAAACGTGTATAGTGATTCCACAGTGCAAGCCATCTGCTAGCTCTCAATGCAAAGCGAAAGAGCTATGAAGTTCTATGGCTTCTTCATTCGACCAGTCATGGCTCTACTGAAGGAGCGCCTAAGCTGTTCAGTTTTCAAATGGTCCGAAAATTACTTGGCACATAATCAGAAGGTTGGCAATAAGACAGCGACTGCTCCAACCCTTGCTATAATTTTATGACCAAGGTGGAAGCCCCTATAATAGATCACCGGCGTTTACTCTGCTGCAGATATATAGAAGATAGCTTTGTCATCTACCCAACGCAAGAGGTAATGGATAAATGTTCTGAGTTGTTGAATGAACAGAGTACATAAAATGACAATTTTATTTTGAGTGTTTTTCAAAAACCACACTCAAGTTGCAATAGATCTCTTCATTATTATTTGAACCAATATGTCACGCGGTCTGGTAAGGGCTCATGTACAGCCCGATACACGTGTTTCTACCTTGCAGTTCGCATTTGTGCATAATCCGTCGTCTCTTCATTCTTTTTAAGAGCAAATACTCTCGAGAGGTAATGAAGAGATCTACTAAAATTTGAGCGTGGTTTTTGAAAAACCCTCGAAAGAAAGGTATAATATGATAAAAATACCAATCAAAGAGCAATCGACTGTAAACACTGTACGTTCGATAGTAATTTTACTTTACTCACAGTGTAAATCGTTCGTCTGCGACACCTCTGTGTAGCGAGAGGAGGCTCCCGAGAGGATTAGCTCATAAAAAATTGAAAGACGACGGGTTATGCCGACTGACGAGACTGCAAGGTCAAAACACGTGTATCAGGCCGTACAAGAGCCCTCACCAGACAAATGACATACTGGCTCAAATAATAATGAAGAGAGTACATAAAATTTATCGTGAGGCAATCATAAAAGAATTGCTTTCCATTTTTGAAAGGTCAAGTCATCCTCTCCAAAAGTGCCTGCAACATAAAGTGCTATCAAAAGCCATCCATAAAGACATCTTGGTTCACGGTCTTTCCTCCCATCCATCAAACACAAGCACGCACTTGTGAAAAACATGTTTTGAGCGGCTACTAGTGTGTGCACAGGAAAAAAGTGAGGTGAAATCCCCAAGCTTGGAACATAAAATAACCATCTCTAACGGATGCGAAACGCTAGGAGCTCCGTGAGCTAAATGAAGAAATTTTGACGCCTCAAGCGGAAAGTCTAACGAATAGAAGACCTCATTCGTGCTCTACTTTACTTCCAACGAAATATGCGCATCTATTGAACGCTATCTAAAAAGAGTAGGTTTTCGGTAGCAGTGGTCGAGATACCCCCGAATACGCTAAAGCGCCAATTAGTCCGCAACCGAATGTATTACCGCCTGTGTGGAACAAAAGACTGCCAAGCTCGCCCAAACGGTAGATACGGCGATTGCTTTAGTTCTGGCACAGTAAAGGCATGCTTTCATGAATGCGTTTACGAAACGGGTAGACCACTCTGTATGC
>JAHQIW010001866.1:0-19142 GCA_019055375.1 Parelaphostrongylus tenuis | reverse complement strand
TAGCCGCCACGCAAGGTTCACCGTCGTTGTCAACGTGTTAAAATCGCCGAAAAGTACGCTATCGACTGGTACTAATAATCTATGGAGAAGGCCTTTTTAGGAAAAAATTTTTGAATTCCCGAAGGTTCTATCATCGAATGTTATTATCAAAAGTTTGAGAGAATGTTTTTGTCCGACGGAAAAGTTCGACTTCAATAGTCTTTACTCGATGACGCAATTGACACCTTCATGAAGAGGACGAGAAAAAAGATCGACTTAAATACTGAGATTTGCCGAGTGGAAGAAAAGTATCCAGTGGGCTATTCTCTATTCAAAGCTTGCGCGAGGGTCTTTGAAATCGATGGCTGTCGTTTCGGAGAATATGGTTCCTCAAAGTCTGAACGTATTTATACACGGTATTCATATACATATGAAAACTACTTTTAGCTGTTTTGAGAATTATGGTACTCCAAACGTCACTCTATCTACAAGAAGCCACTTACTGTGTTATGCAGGTGTTTCATCCAGATTACCTACTTTCTTTGCGTGAGATGACATTTGAACCCGACCCCCATCTCAGTAGGACAAAGCAAGCAGAGGTGCAGGACACCTGGACTGGAAAATTCAGCTGTAAAGCGCTCTTGAGTATAAAATCACCATACACTGTATTGTGCGTTCATCAGCAGATTTGTATTTGGAAAGAGGAGCTTTTTTAACATTTCATGCCTTTCAGATCTCACTGCCATTTGATTTGCCATGTGCATCTAAAATTTTGTGCGATATTGACAATTGCCATTCTGCTGTCCTTTCTAATTGTCAACTCATCGCTTCAAAAACTATCAATTTTCTTCGTATTGAAGAAGTATCTAATCTGTGATAGCGACATTCAATCGCACATCTTGAGACCTTCTCACAGTGATGCACCGCTTCACACACGGCAACGGTTTTGTGTGATTCTGTGATTGATAGATAGGAAATTACTGTGCCATTTCTATTTGTTTTCAATAATCACTATCCTTACTAACACTGACTGTGTGCTCTTACGTGATCCGCTGCACTGAGACTGGTATATTTAGCTCAAAATGTAGGATTAAAGCAGCATTTACCAAAAAGTTGGAAGAACTATTCTATAAAACTGACTCAAAGTTGTGCAATTATAGTCAGTTTATTCTTAGGAGAATAAGTAGTTGCTGCTTATTAGAGTGAAAGTAGCCGTTTATTTCGGTTGCGGAAGCTCATCAGCTATAGTGGATCTGCTTACATCACTAGTCTTCCACTGAATCGCAAATATGCTTCTCTTTAACCAATCTCTTTCTGTTAGGAAGTTATACGGACATTGGCAACGTTGTTTTGTAGTAAAGCAGATAAAATGCGGATACAATTATTTCATGAATGAAGCAATCGCGCGTTATTGAGAACTGGTAGTGTAATGATCACATTCTTTGATGACCGAAATGCTCAGCAAATGTTTCTTGCCATCTCTATGCGGCTCATTATTTTGCACTTCTCTCAATAAATCTAAAATAATGAGGCTTTGAATCAAGCAACACACATAATTTTTGTATTTCTCAGTGGATGATAGTGTCCCTAGATACTTTGCCTTAGATGCAATATGATAATTTCACTGTAAAGATTTACAAAATGTCAAACAGTTAGCGCTTGTTAAGTGTGTGGTTATTCAAATATCTGGTGTAGATAAGATACAGTAATTTTACCATATCGATTTTGCTGATGATAGACAAAAATTGTTGTCACGCAAAAGCCTTATATGGTAGTCTTAGATTTTCTCGGTCTTAGATTTTGATCGCATCAAGCACAAAATCAACTCTCAACATGCTCATCGCTTTTTATATGTGTTCCCACTAAATGATTCATGTGGAGATCACCGAAAGGAGATCACATAGGCTCATAATGCACCTTACCCATGAAAACAACAGTCTCATATACTAACTCATATTGCGAGTGATAACGAGGCATTCCTCTCTGCGATTTATAGTTGGATTGGTGGTGTTAGAGCTATTATTATAATCAGCAGTACAATCAGGGCGCATGAGGACTCGGTGACTAAAGAGACAACATCGTACGCACCAGAATGTCCTCTGGTTCATTCCCTCGTCGCAGATTCACTAATCGATCCATACCTCCAGGGTCGAGGAAATTAAGCAAACTTGTTTGAAAGAGTACGTCAATAATTATGTGAATTGGCAGTCGGCGGTAGTTGTATATGCCAAATATTCGTTAGAGAACACCCGAGGTGCTACGAATGGCTTAGAATGCACATCGTATAGACAAAGGGCAGCACCTGAAGTTACATCCCTCGTCATTATTTTAATCAATTAAGTTTATTTATAAACAATTAAACAGATTCGATATGCTTCTTGCAATTTGAGTTTACTTATCATCGTTGTTGCGCCGTCATCATTATCGCATTGGTTGATGGTAGCATTTTCTGTTGGTTTTATGCGGAGAGGTCTGTATTTTTGAATCGAAACTATTCGACGACTTCCTACCAAGATTTACGGAACTCGGAAGTCAGTCAATATCAAGAATTACCAGAAACTCAGGCACCACTTTAGAATAGAAATTTTTCATTCTTAACTCACTTTATTTTTATTTGGATTTTTTATACTTTTTTCTGTTGTTTCTTGATTTAAGAAGGACGTTGTATGGTGTCAGTCTCACTCTGTTTTCACATTCCCCCCTTCAAGTGCTAATCCCGTACTAAGCATAGTTCCTCTGTTAAGATATAAAAGTATTTAGCAGATATATTTGCGTTTGTTGAAGGAAATATTCTTCCTGTGTAGAGCGGACTGGCACAGCTGAGATCCAGAGGCCATTTGAGGTAACATAGATATGAAGACAAGTGATATGTGGTCAGAATGATTCCAACCAGGTAATAGTGAATAAAACCAATATCCAGATTTTGTAAGCCAATATATAGAGAATTTTGTGCCAAGGAGGACTCGAACTCGCATTTCACCTTACCAGGGAGTGCGTGCTCTTCCTGTTGCACTACCCGTTGCACTCACTTTGCACATCACTCTTCATCATTGAATGTAATCATAACATCATATTACCGTTATAACGGCTAAATGAAAATAATTTTGCATGGAGTATTTGGTGAGGGTTGTGAAGTAGATATCGAATCGTACAAAGAAGCCCACCGGAGCCATCGAAAACTGGGCATGTGGTATGCTAATATTTAGTTCGTTTTTTATTTAAACTGTACAGCTTTTTTGTCTTGATGGTTATCCCAGAAATTTCAGTTCTCTACCAGTTTCATCTGCCAACATGTAGTGGTACTACCTTCAAAATCTTCCAGTAGTTATTTCGTAACAGCTACACCTTCTCAGGAAGCGCAGTGTGATGAGTGTCGAAGCTAGTTTACTTTGTTAACATCAAAGTCAATTCAGAGTTACATGAAGGATTTCTCATCTATCTATCTATCTATCCATCTATCTATCCATCTTTCTACATATATATAAATGTATGTGTATGCACATATGTAAATATATATATATATATATATATATATATATATATATATATATGTAATAACGTGAACAACGGCGCTTCTGCCGAAGTATTTAAAGCTACCCTGCAACAAGCGTGAGGTGTAAGAATTGATCTAACGACTATTTCTTGCCAAGCTATCCATCCCTCAGGAAAAGAGTATCCGACGGGTTGATATCAGATTTTTTGGGATGCTAGCAACACTGGTCTAATACATCGATGGCCCACTGAGAGTCATTGTGAAGGCCATCAATTCCATAAGTTGTCTCTAACTATGCTGAATAAGTTAACACATGGCTCATACATCAGGGATTCAGATACCAGAGTCTTCATTCTTTATTTATGTGCATGTAAAACGCGCAATATTATTTTACAAATAATTTGCTTTCTTATGCAACCGAATAATTCACAAAGTATTTCATTTAAACTGAAAGCTTAATAACTCAGCTTTTGGGAGCACTGCGGCCTTGTCTCACAGCCAGTCTGTAAATTGCTGTTTCAAACGGACTTAGCAGATCAGCACTCTATTACTTCTGCTACTAAACCACATAACGCCCTAGAAGTGAGTTTTGCAACTGCCATATCTTATCGCGCTTTCCAATTCTGAACCAGCGGATCCATGACTTGCAAAAAACAGCTACTTTTTCTTATGATACCCAAAGGTTGAGCGTAATAATATATTATTAGCTTAGCACAGTTTTGCTATACACTTTCACTGTAGCTAACAATTCGGCACTTGTACATCCTTCAAAGCCGATGCGATTTATGTCGTGTGGCCACAGCAGCTGCTTCCTGACAATGATTTCATGTTTAATGGACGAAAAAATGAACACAAGTTTAACTTCATACCAATTACCACATAAAGCCACATCATAAAGCTCAAAGTAGTGCAGAAAGTTCTTCTATTGTGATTCGTAAAACACGTAGAACTCAACCTACCATATTCTAGAGGGACACTAGTGTGACTGTCCACATCGCCTGATTAACATAGTGCTTCACAGTATTCCGTCAGTTCTACGAACGCTCGTGATTTTGCACTTTTGCAACAAATGAGAGTGTTTGTGCCAAATATTGTATATCTTTTATTCAGTTAGGTGACCTTTTTACAAGTATCTACTTTACATAGAATTTACCAATTCAAATGTCTCATTATACAAAACACCAAATAGAAAGCAATATAACATTCGTAGTTATCAAATTATTCAGCTCGATTTACAACTGGCTCTATTATAGCGCTTTCAAATTGAGTTTTGGTCATGTAAATACTCAGATACCCTTATCGTTAAAGGAGTCGGTAGCTCTAGTTATTTTGAAGACTTTCTATATAACGACTAGCTGCAAATTCTGGTAAGACACAACAACTTTGGCCAGCAGAAGGAAAGAGAGTAGCGTAAATGCCAGCAACTTGAAAGGCTTGAAGATAGTGACCGTGATATTTTTTGATGATTGCGAGATGTGTAGAGGTTTTACAGAGTCAGAGATTAATGACCTTTACCTCTAGCTCACAATCACCACCTACCAAATCATAATGCTGTGGAAAGATTATCTTATTTTTACTCCTCGTGTTAGATTCGTAGCAGACTAACTACTATGTTCAGTAAAAGTTTCCAAAATTGTGTATTAGCTCTATACGAACTAAAAACTTATTGCATAACTGCGAAACTGTTTCCTAATTGCCTGAAAATTTTGCCAAAACCCAAATAGAAACGACTTATCTTCAATATTAGTACTCATTATATTGAACAAATACCACAAAGTTACTGAGCAAGATTTATTTGAGCAACATTTGGAACGTCTTAGACTTCTTCGAAACCAATGGTTCGAGTCGACCGCCCACAGTCTTCTGCCTCCCATGTGACCCTTCGCCTTCGTTGTCGTTAGAGCCAGATCTTTCTGGTGTGGCAATAAAATTTCGTCTAAGCGGACATTGCAAAATCTTCTCAAACACTCTTGTTGCAAAACAATTTCCACCTATTCAATAGAATTTCAAAGTGTTCCCGCTGAAAAAATTTCCGTTGCTCAACTATAACATGTGCTTCAGCCCACAAATGTTGATTGTCCAATTTTTCTGTTCGTTTCGAGTGTTTTCTCAAGACCACGCTCAAATTACAACATATTTTTAAATTTTCAGTTGAGACAACTTGTCATTTGATTTTTTAATAGGCTCTTTTACAGCCCGATACACGTGTTTCGCCCTTGACAGTCTCGTCAGTCGGGCAGAACCCTTCGTCTTTTAATCAATCCTGTCAAAGTGCTCCAGTCCCAACAATTAGAGTAGGCGACGACGAATAATTTACAGTGCACTGCCGTCGAGTGAAAATCACCGGATCGGCAGTGTTGTACGCTTGATTGTTTTTTAGGTCGTAGTTTGGAATGTACTATACCGTTATAATATATATTTCATACATAAATAAAGTAAATAAAATATGTATGTTATAATATATTTATATTGGAAAAGAGTTCTGTTCGACTAATGAAACTGCTCATGAGCTGAACACGTGATTCGAGGTGTACAAGAGCCCATTATCAGACCACATGACAAGTTGCCTTAAATGAAAAGTATGAGATATATCTAATTTTGGTTTTTTGTCATTCACCGTTGCATTTATTGCTCCGATTCCTATACTTCCTGCATTTAATTCGTTCTCTCGCTTTATGGTCCTCAAAAGTCTTTGACATTTCAGGTACTTCAAAATACCCAATAATGTGAGTGCTTTGCAAAAACGTTTGCGTCAGCCGCGATTCGTACCCAGATCTCACTCTTTCCGGAAGCGCATGCTAACCGTTACACCACCGACACAAAAAAGTGAGATCTGGGTTTGAATCCCGGCTGACGCAAATGTTTTCCACAGTACTCATTACATTATTGGGCATATCGAAACATCATGACATCGCAAGTGGCCGTCAAATAACTATGATTTCTCATTGATTATTGATGCTTCAAAATATGCAGAGAGACTGTTTTAGCTGTTTCCGAAGTTTTGCTGCGCCAGTGACTTGCGCATATTTCGGCAATTTCGCTCGTCTCGTGCAATGTACACTCTTCAATAACCACCCTACAATAATAGGAAAGGGAGACGCACAATCAAAATGAATTCATCCTGTCTGAATTTTAATATTATGGCTACTAACGATGAATTGAATCGGCGAATTACTTGAATATAGTGTTTAGTTGTTCAATTTCATAAACTTCAATGAAAGAAAAAATTTCTGTACTTGTTTGTTCGTTACTATGCACTCTTCGGAGAAAAATTATGACTAAGGATTGCAAAATGTCGTTGATTCTACAGATTTCATCACGGATATAACAAAAAAGATAAAAAGCACAATGGTAAAGGTGCAGAACTGCGTAGATGGCGAGAGAAATTGGAACTCATGATTTACAAATCAGTTTCCAGGTAATATTTTCATACTGTCATTATTTGTATTGTCGTGAAAGTTCTGTCCTGGTGCTCAGCGCCGTTGGTTCGTCCTAAACCAAAACCGCGTTTTTCAGATTCTCACCTAAGTAGTGCTCTCAATTCTATAGACAACCGAAGCTCGGGAGTTTATTTCGCTAATCAACCGAGGACAGTGGTATAGGACGAATAGGTGATCGAAATGAAATAATTTGACGTCTGTGAAAGTAACATTTGCTTTCTGTTTAGAATTCTGTATAACAGACAATAAAATGATGTTTTCAATCTGAAGTGCAACGCAGGTGCATGTAAGCCAACTTTTAACAGAAAATGAAAGAGTTGATTAATAATGTTTTGCACGGAAACATTTAAATTAGATCTCATTCATTGAAAAGTGTAAAATCACGATCATTTATAAGGATGACAATCAACCGTTGGTTATATCGCTCACCAAGGAATGTTCTTACTGACACTGCTGCTTCTTTATGGCGCGGTTAGTTAAGTTATACTTCCCGTATTCAATATACTACATTTGCAAAGAGATCTACAGTGTTTTCAGCTTCTGCGCTTTTGTATGTGTGGTGGTCGGTTTGAAGCCCGTAAGTGCCACTTATGTTCATTTCATCGTATACTACGTTTCGGAACATTATCGCATATTGTGTTCTGAAGTTAATCAGACAAAATAATTCAATCTTGGTTAAGCATTTGGATGTGATCCGAATTTGTCGATGATGTCGATGATGAACGATACTAATCGCACAGCTGCTCTCATTGCCATTAATTCACTTCGCGCAAGGGCTGTATTAGGGCAACTCGGGAATTTGCCACGTGGAACTCATATGAATAGACTGGTAAAATCTGTTTCACTTGTACTATGCAACTACATTTAGCTGTTATAGACCAAAATAGGCATTCATGTGATGAACATTATAGGCATGGAATTGCAGCCTTGAAGAAATAGCTCAGAGAATTGTAAATGGCTGCGTTTTGTTCCAAACCCGAGGACAAGCAATGGATTCAATCGCATAATGTAAGCCAAAAAAAATCAGTAGAAATTGAACACCGATTGATGTGAAAACTGTCGTACTGGACTTTATTATTACAGCTATACAACCAACACGTCTACTTCGGCACAATTAAGATTTCCCCTTCAAAGCGCGTTGTTTGAATCTGACAAACCCTCCGAATGATTGGCCGGCTAACAACACGTTTAACGAAAATCTTATACCATTCATCGCCTTTTCAACGTGGGTCGACTTTATGTCAACCTACGTAGTGCTGGACATTGCAGTATTTCTTTAGCTGCTTCGTGCAAACACAACTGATGTTGGGTGCTCTGCTGCTGTCTGTACTAATGGTTCGTCTGTTGCGTGTGTCTTTTCGGCGCCGTGAGTAAGAAAAAAACAAGGTAAACAAGTATGCAATACAGAGACTCAATTTAATGCTATTGTAGGGATGTGATGGAAGGAGAACAAGTCTACATACCTGGAAATCCGTGTACAAATGGTCAAGAATGTTCTGTTGGAGCTGATCGTGGAATGTGTGAAAATGGACTCTGCGTGATCTCTATGACTACCAGTACAACAGCGATACCAAACACGACTACAACGACATTGTCACCATCAACAACATCGACTACGACAACAACAACAACAACAACGACTAGAAGGAGAAGCACTGATTGCCCAAGTACTGCTTTTAGCTCGACGTTTAGAGAGGTCGCTTTAGGAATGCATAACAATTTCAGGTAATAGAGTTTTATATAGATGAAATAATGTTCTGAAGTGACTATGAGGAATACTAAAGAAAAAAAACACACATCCAGACGGCATGTCATGGCTAGATCGAAAAATTGAGCAAAAACACAGCAAAAACTCTCTGCTTACTTTCGGTGTAGTAATTTTTGAAAAATTCACAACATGCAAATTAGATAAGAGTTGAACTAAGAGGAAAGTTGAAATTAATTTCTATAGAGAAAGGAAATCTTCATTTTTAGATCTTTGGTTGCCACAGGTCGAGCAAGAAACGGTGAGTATCCAAACGAGAACGCTCCACCAGCTTCACGGATGGATTTGATGGTAGAATTGGCTTTTCGTTAGGCCTCCTCTTTTACGGTATACAATAATGCTTTCAATTAGCCCTTCAGGAGTATGACTGCCATGCAGAACAGCTAGCACTTTCACATGCGGGATCATGCGATAGGCGAGAGATTCCACCTTTCGCTCGACCAGGTTACAGTGAAAACATTCATATCCTCGATACGACTGCGACTGATTTGTTGGGAGCCATTCAGAATGTGAGTTAACAGAGAGTCGACATTATTATAACGTAAATAAACTTTGCAGAGAATACCTAAGATGTTTTGTAAATGGATATATTTCTATTAACTGCAGAATATTCGTCTTGCGTATTGTATGTTCATTTTTTATTCAACTCATACAGGCGATAGCAAGCTTTATTTTTGAACTCCGTGGAAATGGCATTCCTTCAAACATGATTTTAACTCCTCAAGTATTCCAACGTACGCGAAGAACGGTTACGAGGGTTTCCAAGGTTTGCGAAATCACCTAAATAACTTAGGCCAGAAAATATTTTGTCTTAAAATTATAAGCTTTTCACAGGTCCTTTGGGGATCAAACAGATTCGTGGGTTGCGCAACCGTTTTATGCCGTGGATTTTACTTCACTTCTTGCATGTACCGTAATCCGTAAGGCTTTAACACGTTATTTACTTTCTCATGTTCTAAAAAGTGATGAGTTTTGCTTTAGAGTGAACGTAGTCGGACAAAGCATCTACACGATAGGTGCAGTATGCAGCAACTGTCCAACCGGTCCTAACAATTGCAATCTAGCCATCGGACTGTGCTCTTATTGAAACACTGATGTGAATAACTTTTGTTAGTCAGTAAATATATAAAAGAGTTGGCGTTTCTATGACAAGGAAATTGGATAATCAAAGTACCTTCCTGTGATTTACTGCTAATAATTCTTGAACGACTACAATGAACTAAGCAACTAGTGCTACTAGCTCAAGTGAGCTTATTTCTCGTTTCTAACTTAAGTAAGTCAGAGATTCACAAGAATTCGTGCAGAGGAGCAAAAGATGACAATGAGCAATTGAGTAAACAAACTGCACAACAAGGAATATCTTGTTGTATCTTAGAGCTCACTCGAGTACGTTCTTATTTGTGACCATCACGCCGTGCCTTCCGCTTCTTCGAAAATGTAGATGGCCATGTAGGTTGTATGCAGCAGCTAGCTTATGCAACTTCTAGTTGCACTGATTCAATTTTAATGGAGTGATGGCACTGTTTTGAAATAGAATCACGTCCTTATTCGCCAATGACTTGTGATTATAATCAGTGAATCACTATTTTGTCGTCTGCTCAACGCAATAGGAGATGGACAAATGTTTTGAGTTGTTAACTAGCCAGTCAGAGTACATAACGTTTACCCGTGAGAAACCCAAGGCAAATTGGCTTCCATTTTTAAACGTTCAAGTCAACCTCTCTAAAACTCCTACAACACAAAGTGGTGTCGTAAACCAAGCAACAAAGACATCCTAGTTTACTACCTATCTGCTCATCCCTCGCACACAAAATGCGCACTTATAAAAAACATGTTTCGAACAGCTGCTGATGTGTGCACAGGAAAAAAACACAAGGTAGAGTCCCTGAGCTTGACGCGAAAAATAGCCACCTCGAATGGCTACAACACGATAGGGGCTTCTCGGGTTAAATTTAGAGAAAATTCGGCGCCCCTACACGGAAGGTCTAGCGAGGATAAAGCTCCATTCATCCTGCCTTTTATTTCCAACGAAGTGAGTGCAGCCATTCAACGCTGATTAAAAAGAGCAGGTTTAGATAATTTGGTAGCAGTAGTCGAGATACCACCAAAAACACTAAAACGCCAATTAGTCCGCAACCGACTGTATGATCGTCTCTGCGAATTCAACGACTGCAAAGTTTGCTCAAACGGCAGAGACAGCGACTACATGAGGTCGGGTACAATTTACCTAATCTCTTGCGAGGCATGCGGGGATGAATATATTGGCTAAACGAGTAGACCACTCTGCATCGGCGTAAAAGAGCACCTAGCTGGGAAACGTAACTCCAACCCAAAAACCCCACTAGGCACGCATAATTAACAGAAGCATAAAGGAGCAGATTTTGACGTTAAATCACGGTCTTTGGACAGGAATCGAAAACATCTACGCGTAAAACTTCGGAAGACTTTTGGATACATAGCAAAGGCCCAAAAATGAACAGCAAAGAGGAATTCCTCGTAATAATGCGTGACCTAACACCATACCTCAGGCTAATATTCCCGCCCTGAGCCAGGGACAGTCTCACATTAGCACTGACTCCAAGTGGCAGGTCGTCAATGATTAATTGAAAGATCTGAAACATCTAAACGGTGAGTGTTTTTGAAATGAAGTTTTTCCTATGCGACCAAAAAAAAATTCATCTCTTACGTTTTCTGCTAGGGTTATGAGGGCCTTTGATTTAATAATTTGCGAATCAATTGACCTTTTTAGGCTCTGAAGATGGCGAACCTTGCCGAAACGTAAGCCACCACGACTGTTGTAATAGTCATGCTGCATTATCAACTGTATTGTTATATACTCCGCTGATATTCAATAAATAATATCAATAACACCTCGGAGCGGCTAAACAGAAGAAGATACTGATATATTCAAATCATGCCGAGGTTAATAGATAGTCGGTCCTGCGATAAATCACTATGATAGTATAAGCAAGGTAATAAAATTCCCTATGATCCTGCACCCTCTCGTATGCGAATTCGTCAAGCGTTCGTTCATTACTTCAGTTACTGAAGTGCACACCTAAACTATGAATAGTCAACTGACTTGCTGAGTGGCTGCTATAGCGTCAGTCTCCTTTTTCTCGCAACAACTTCGTCCTATTGGCTATTATTTACTAGAACCTTGCATAACAACAGGTGATATGTGAGACGTCTTTTTAGACACTTTCCAACGGCGGTGCATATTCATTTGTCATAGGAGGTAATTCCATAGGCATCATTCTGCATAAGTTTGGAGTTATTTTTGTCATAGTGCCTACCTCTTCTAGTTGACCTGCTTTTCAGTGGTTGCCCATTCATATGTGATGTCTAGTCGTCGTAAAGCGTACTAACTCATGCAGATGTCCCGAATTACAAAGAGGGGTTTTTAGCACCTTTTTCCAATAAACATTCTTTAAACAACAACTCCTGATGGTGAAGTTGACTTAATGTTTGGTTTCCTTTCAAATATTTCTTTAGAAATGTCAGAAATCATTCGAAAGCTTAAATCTCTGGCTGCAACTACACGTTGCTGCTTTTTCATAGCACAGTTTCATAATGCAGTAACATAACATCCAGAATAAAATTTTGTTTCACACTCGCATTTCGTCTTCATTTACATCATGCGTATAACTCGCTGGAAGCACGAAAAGCGTATCGGAGTGTAGAGAATTTACCGCAGTATCAAAATCTATGTTTTTATCTGAGGTTTCAATCGATGCGGTGAAAAGACCCTAATTGAATAACGACGATTAAAACGCGGCTGATAGCCCCGCTATTGTTCCGCCTCCCCCCCCTCCACTCTACGAGCTGGGCGGAAAATAACGTCGTTGAAAATGTAAAATTTAGTCTCATTTGCCGTGCTATCGATAATTCCAGGCAGAACATAAGCACATGGGTGGAACTTTTATTATTGTTCTATGAATAGGAGTAAATAAACCAATAAACGCTATAATCACTTTGACAAAATTTAGGAAGCCAGAAGGTCCTGATTGCTTCCATACTGGTTTCATAGCACCATAACCTAAGCATAAATGAAGAATACATTGAGACGATAAGGCTGAAAGTAAAAAATTCATACCCGCGATCATCTGTCGCCAAATTCCACCATATTGCTTGTTCTTCAGTCTGTGACGAAGTTAAAAGGCTCATAGCTGAGCAAAATGTGAAAGCAAACGGCAGCGACAACTTGTTAGTGAGGTAATCGCCTGATCTGCCGCGTAGCTCTATGGTGATCTACCGCGCTACGCGTTGAGAACTATTGCTATTTTATTGAGGATTTTTCCCACCACATCGACTGAAAATTTAGATAAAACGTAGAACTGTAATATTATGGAAAACTCTTAACGCGTTCATATGCTTTTTGTGTTTTCAGCGATTTATAAACGTGGTAAGAATGAAGGCAAAGGCGAATGTGAAACATGATATTATTTCGGATTTTGAAACGTTATAAAAGTGTGTTTTGAGAAATTGTAGCCACGGGTTCAAGTTTCGAACGATTACTAATGCTTTAATGAGAAATTCCTGTCTAGCGAGTCAGAACGGTTCAGGAGTTTGCCTCCGTCTAGCATTTCAGTACCCGACCATCTTCTAAGAAGGAATATAAAGATAATACCGCTATTGGAGAAAGAATCAGAACCACAGAGGTACCTTGTTTAGCACAGTGGACATCTCTCAGCTTAGACTCACTTACTAACTTGTACACTTAAATACACAATTTTCAAAACGCAAAATAATCTCTTATGATGAATTTGAGTCAATCACTTCCTCAACATTCAAAGTTAAACCGATCATTTGCTGTGTGGGCATAGCGACGAATGGGATAACATGGTTTTTGAACTTCATATATTGGCAAATATCAAGGTTCATCCTTGCCAATCCACGTAACACCAAAATTTTTCAGAGAACTCAAATGGTGTGGAGCCAAATATGTTATACAATCATTAGATACCAGAACCGACTATCTATTAACCTCGGCATAGTTTGAATAGATGAGCATCTTTTTCTGTTTAGCCGCTCCGAGGTGTTATTGGTATTATTTATTGAATATAAGCGAAGCATACAACAATACAGTTAGTAATGCAGCTTGAATACACAATATTCAAGGTGGCTAACGTTTCGCAAGGTTCGCCATCTTCAGAGCCTGGAAAGATCACATTGATTCGCAAATTATCAAATCAAAGGCCTTCATAACCCCAACAGAACACGTGAGAAATAATTTTTTAGGTCGCATAGGAAAAACTTCATTTCAAAAATACTCACCGCTTAGATGTTTTAGGTCTTTCAATTGATCAATGAAAAGCTGCCACTTGGAGTCTGCGCTTAAGTGAGGCTGTGCCTGGCTCAGGTGCGGAATAAAAGCCTGAGGTATGGTGCGAGGTCACGCTTTATTACGAGGCACTCCTCTTTGCGGTTCATTTTTGGGCCTTTGCTATGTATCCAGGAGGCTTTCCAAAGTCTTGCGCGTAAATGTGTTGACTCTTGTGCAAGTACCGTGAATTTAAAGTCAAAATCTGTTCCTTTATGCTTCTGTTCCTTATGCGTGCCTAGTGGGGTTTTTGGGTCGGAGTTACGTTTCCCGGCTAGGTGCTCTTTTACGCCGATGCAGAGTGGTCTACCCGTTTTCCAATATATTCATCCCCGCATGCCTCGCAAGAGATTAGGTAAATTGTACCCGACCTCATGTAGTCGCCGTCACTGCCGTTTGGACAAACTTTACAGTCGTTGGTTTCGCAGAGACGATCATACAGTCGGTTGCGGACTAATTGGCATTTTAGTGTTTTTGGTGGTATCTCGACTACTGCTACCGAATTATCTAAACCTGTTCTTTCTAAACAGCGTTTAATGGCTGCACTTACTTCGTTGGAAATAGAAGGCAAAATGAATGGAACTTTATCCTCGCTAGACCTTCCGTAAAGTGGCGCCGAATTTCCTGACTCTAAGCTGAAAAGCTACCATCGTGTTGTAGCCATTAGAGATGGATATTTTTCGCGCCAAACTCAGGGACTCTATCTTATGTTCTTTTTTTTGTGCACACATTAGCACCTGTTCGAAACATGTTTTATAAGTGCGTATTTTGTGTGCGAACGATGAGCAGATAGGTAGTGCACCATGACATTTTTGCTGCTTGGTTTGCAATACCATTTTGTGCTGTAGGAGTTTTTGGAGAGGTTAACTTGAACGTTCAAAAATGGAAGCTAATTTGCTTTAGGTTTCTTAGGGGTGAACGTTATGTGCTCTGACTGACTATTTAACAACTCAAAACATTTGTCCATCTCCTCTTGCGTTGAGCAGACGACAAAACAATCATCTATATACTTACAGTAGAGTAACGGCCGGAGATCGATTATTGGGGCATCTACTTTAGACATAAAAGCTATAGTAAGGGTCGGAGCTAGTCGTTGTCCCATTGCCAGTCTCTGGTCTGCGCAAAATAATTCCCAGACCATCTAATAGGTTGAAGTGAAAGTTTCCGGAATTTGCCCATAACTTTAACATGTTCGATGTTTTATATGCAATTTTCACATGGTTTGAAAGCTTGTTTTCTTGCGCATCGATTGATATATAACTCTTCTATACTGCCGCAAGATGGAACTGAACCGCGAACAAAAACGACTGTTGATGCTTCACGAGTACAGAGTGGGCACAAATGCCACTGAAACTGTTCGTCAAATTAATGAGGCATGGGGGGAAGGAACTGTTGGAAAGACACCTGTCTACGATCACTTCAAGGAGTTCAAGGCAGAAATGAGAGTCTGTCTGACAAGCCACGATCGGGACGTTCACAAAAAGTCGACTGCCAAGCAGCAACTCCAAGGACAGTTGCGGGATCTTCATGTTGCCAGATCTGTGGCTGAACGTTATCGACTCAGAAGGAGACTACTTTGACTATTATATTGTCCTTTGTTCGAACTTAATTGATGCATAAAGAAAGTTTTTATTAGCAAATTCCGGAAACTTTCTCCTCAACCTATTAAAGAATGAGTAGTTTAGGCACTCTTTTAAGAGAGCCATGACCTGCCGAATGGAAAAGCCATACATGATCGTAGTTTTTCGTGCTCCGTTAGAAGCTCACATATGGCTTGCACTGCGGACTCATTATTGTTATATACTCATTGTTCAAGTACTCATAACAGACTATATGGACGGCTCAAAATAGCTATAAGGTATATCAAAATTTGAGCATAGTCTCGAGAAACAGTCGAAACGAAAGGTATGATATTTCAGGATTACCAAATTCGCTCTAAACAGGAGAGGATGGCCATATGCTTTGGATTATCATATGAGCAGTCAGAGTATGTCAATTCTACACGAGGAAAACCTGAGATGAACTGACTTCCGGCCTTGATCTTTCAGATACATCTTTTCGATAGTGGCTGCATAACAAAATGGTAATCAAAACCTAACAACAGTGAAGAGATGCTAGTTTACCATTTCTTCTCATCTCACTCACTGATAGATACACTTGTTCAAATAAGTAAAACAGCTGCAAGTGTTTGCACGTGAGGGGTGAGAAAAAGGAGCACTTACGCCTGGTAGAACAAAAATTTATTTGAGATAATGGGAGAAGTGAAGCCACTAAAGTCAGGTTCAAGAATGAATGGTGAATTCCAAAATTTATTTAGCGAAAACAATACTATTCCAATTCCAGACGGAAAGGTACCTTTGAAACAACCCTTCAAACGAATAAAGTAAGCGCGCTGTTGCACAAGTTTGAAAAAGAGTGGAAGACAGAAGATTGCGCGATATTTCGCAGTGCTAGAGACTTTCGGAGAGTTCACATTGAAATGAAGAACTTCAAAAGTGAAATCTAATCTTCTTCTTCTTAGAACAACGTGATACAAGTCTTTTTGTAAACCAGGTCCAATAGTACAGTTTCCGTTGCTCTAGCAACAAAATGATCACTAATAGTGTAGTGAAGAAAGACGATGGGAATGCGTGGCCGAGTGTTGCTGTGTTTTGTGCGGCGCTGCGCGGGGCTGATCCCCACCCCCAGCGCTCTTCGGCGCTCAATATTGAACGCTCTATGAAACGCTGCGGCCACATCATCTTCACGATTTTGAGAAAACGTGCTCAACCAGTACTCTACTACGTTCAGAAAGAAAACGAAAAACGAATTGTTTCCGGTTGTTATATAACATCGTTTCCTTCTCCTTCATTCATGATTTTATAGTCATTCAATAGCTACAGAAATGTTTGCCTATGTTTGCCTTATAGAACAACTTCTTTGGTACGTTCTACTAACGAAAAAAGATAATGTATGCTAGCTGAGCTCATTTTCCAACTTCACAAGAGTTTTTTGTGATCTTCGTAATGATATTTGTTCTTCAGGGAATTTTGTTGCTATAAAGTATTGAACATTATTGAAGAGATTTCTATCAAATCATTTCCAGTAGAAAGAGCTTCTGAATGTCCGAAATATTCCCACTTTTCATTACTATTTGTTCGAACTGCAGTTACATTGTGTGAAGTGTGGTCGTGTTTCATTGCCTTTTTCAACAGAACAGTTTTTGACCAGACTATTAGTAATCAGTTAATAGCATGGGAGACAGAGCTTTTTTTACTGAGACTGATTTATACATAAATCTCCTTATTGCGCTACGTTTTGCTTTCGGGCTAAATGGCCCGTTGTATGAACTTTACACTGGCGTTTTTGGCCAATACAAATAAACTAATTTCAAACAAATATATTGTTGTGAAGGGATATATTATTAATTGGTGAAGCGTATTTTTAGCATGGAGAATTCACGCGTGCCCCAGAACCTCCATCTTTGGATTCAAAAGGCACATTCTTGGAAAAATTATGCTTGTAACTCTTATTGTGCCTTCCCATCACCTATTTATGTTAATTTGATTCGAAAGCACATTTAGCAATGTGAAATCCATAGAAGGAACACCTATAAAGAGAGCTAGTATGCAGCCGGAAGAAGCAGCGACGAAATTTGTAAGATCAAATTTGGAAGCAGTTCCTTGAAAAGTGTACTCACATTGTACCTCCTGCTTTTCCGTAAGCAATTAGTAGTCAATCAATAGCTGAAAAAATAGAGATTTTAGCACGAAGCTTGAACTATCAAAAAACTTTTGCAGTGCGTATTATCAACGAGAAAAAAATACGCCTCGCTTTAGGGATAATTAGCTCATAGTTTGAACATCACCGAAGGTTCATTTTCCAGCTACATAGCGAATTTAGATGGTCGGAGCACTTCATTGTCACAAGAGAGCAACGTTTTACCAAGGAAAAGCTTTACCTTTTGTGATCCTCACCTCACCTACTAGAGCTTATATAAATCTACTTCCAACTCTTCCTACTCATATCAGTCGTACATCTTGCAGGAGTAAGACAATCTTTTCCCACTCACTGTTCCTCTCATCACCCTCAGGAGTACTAGATTCGAACTTCTGTCTGAATGTGTTAGATGGAAGTCGAAGCAAATCATGCGGTGGAGAAATTGGTCCCGTTGGTGGAAACGATACCCATTGGAAGCAGGTGGGCAACAAAGAGGTCTCTGTTCTTTTGTTGGACGTCCACAACCTCCTGGTTGCGGTCACACTATAGTTGTTAGAAGAGATGGAAATCTGATCGGGAGCATGAAGTCGTCTTAAGGGCAACCAACTAAAACGAATGCGTAGTGGACGTAAATGGTGCACATGCCCAGTGTCAAAGTCACCACGAAAAATATGGTAGTAGTACAGAATAAACGTGAATTTCAAAATGTTAGTACTCATAAAATGATAGAACGAATTTTTGTTATCTAGATCATTCCTGACTCCAGGGGTATACTAATAACAGAGAAAGAAGTTAATGAGAATTATTGAAGAAATGGCATCTTATACAGTGTGCAGCATCATTTTTGATAAATAATTTATCGATTTCTCATTTTCAATTGCTATAAAGATTTGAGGCATTTCATGTCATGAAGTAGCTTCAAAGATGGGAATATTTTATCCTCGACTTCAAAAGAACAAACTAATAAAGTGATTGATTGATTTATTGATATTTGTTTGCGACAAAGTAATAGAACGCGAAGCTGTCAGCATGAAAAAATTTGATATGATTGAAATATGAATGAACATTCATTGAGCAGCTAGAAGTGTTTCAATGACAGCTGGAAATATCACGTTTGAGTAACTATGTGGCTTTTTTCCTCCAAATTCGGGGTTTTAAAAGGAAGCATCGGTATTGTTCTTACCGCAAAAAGCTTTATCAATGTCTCTTCTATCACAATTTGCCATTTACTGAAGACGAAATTTTCTTTAGTGACGATAAAAATCCACATATCATTTTTGAAAAAATACCACAACCTAGATGTAGCCGCCACGCATGGTTCACCGTTGTTGTCAACGTGTTAAAATCGCCGAAAAGTACGCTATCGACTGGTACTAATAATCTATGGAGAAGGCCTTTTTAGGAAAGAAGTTTTATGAATTCCCTGAAGGTTCTATCATCGAA
>JAHQIW010001864.1:0-33275 GCA_019055375.1 Parelaphostrongylus tenuis | reverse complement strand
ATTTATGCTGACAGCCATTGTGAATATATATATATATATATATATATATTATAATACAATTTTTATATATTTACAATGTCATTTATTTATGATAGACATGAATATTTATTTACTTATAACAGATATAAATTATATACATATAATATATATATATCACATTGGCTTTCAGCTTGACTAGGTTTCTAGGGCGATATTGCTTATCGGATCAAACCTGTCAAATATTGAAAATCGTCTAGTCACAGGTCAATAAATGGAAAATATGATATGATTATATGGTGAGCTATTTCCCACCCAAATTTTGCCAAAAAGGCACCAAATTTACAGGGGCGGGAATGTTCGAATTTCAAACTACTGTCGCGGTGATGGTGGTCCTATAACGATTTTGTGGCGACGATGATTCAACGAAGAACTTTCTTGTTGGCGCACGCGACTGATTGCCTCTCTTGTACTACTCGCTTATTTATTACTATAATTTGTTCTACACATCGATTGCGTGGATTCCCCACCCACTTCGGCTCCTCTTTTGGAATTCACCATCCCCCAAAATTGGTTGGATTTTCCGCAGGTGGGTTTTGTTGTTCAAGATTATCGTTTTCTCTAAAAGTGTCGTTGAATGCTGATCGAGTCAATTTTATCTGGCATTGTGTAAGATAGTGCAGATGGAAATCATAGCACTAAGAGCGGAGATCGTAAGGTGTAAACTAAACAAGTCTGGTGGCAAGTCTTTGACGATAGAAGAACGAGAGATTGAGAGGCAGAAAGCGCGGCGATTCTTCGAACCAGAAGGGTGCTTGTGGTGACGGGAACACAACCTCTTTGCCACTCGCATCATATATGCTGTTGATACATGATTCAGCTCGATACTCATTTCCAAATCCATTTCAGAAAACTTAATTTAAGAAAACTGATTGCCAATCTCGTTTTCAGATTAGCACTAACTATGCTTTAAACTAATTATGACGAAGTAGGAGAGTAGGATAATTTTCATTTACTATATCATTCTATTACTAGATCGGCGACGTGTGGCGCAGTGTCCAGAGATGTTCTGCGACACACATTAATCAACACATGGTCGATTGTCTGATCTCGCACTTCAGGCTCACCAAGCCTTCTGTTCCTCCGGGCTCAATGGATTCCCATCAGAGTTGTTTGGGAGGATAGAATCGGTAAATCACTAGCTACAGCGAGTTATTGTAAAAGCCAGGTATGCATTCAATCACCTCGAACGAAGCTAAATTTTAAAGACTAATGCATGGTGCATCCCTCAGTAAGTGAATAGCATCTAGAGCCTCACGTTTCCTAGCTGTTTTCGCTAGGTTCATTTTTACTGCTTAGTGACATGAACGTCTCCCAGTATAATAATCATTCTCTCACGTCTCATAGAAGAGCAGTTTAGTAGCATCTACTCAGTTCAGAATCAAGAAACACCATATTCTCCTTTCTGATCATATTCCTCAAATGGTGGAAGGTAAATAAGCAGATGACGTGAATCCAGGACGTTGTAATAACTCGAGTATGACTACAAATAGGTGTTTTTGTGACTTTCTGTGGCTTGTGATTTGTGACTTAAAGAGCACTCTTGGAGTGACAGAACAGCCATATTTGGTTTTTTAGTAGTGACCCTATGGCGCCACTTCATAGAGATGCTAACCTCGTACTTGTGACTCTTTTTTCCCCTTTCAGTCGAAACTATCAATTGTACTCATGTTTTACCCCTTATGCCCGGACCATTTCTTCATCTGTCGTAAAAATACAATTTTCCAACTTTGAAAAGATGTCTTTTAGCTCGCAGAGAACTAACGGAAAAAAATTGATGGAATGTACAGGCTTCTGCAAACTCAACACAGCTTTTTTAATTCTTCCGAAAGAAAGTTGCTACTTCTTTGAGTCCACAAAGCTAATTTCTTACCCTCGAGTTCTTCTAATTCAATTACAAAAAATTGACCAAGCGAAATTTCGTATGCGGATTACCGCCATCTGCCAATATCTACCGCTTATTTTTTTGACTTTGCGCCTACTTCAGGACATTCAGTGCTCGAGATCGTTTTTCATTTTTTTTCTCTTTAAGCGTTGAATTCATAATAATAATTGATGGTGAGTAACACTTTGGTAATATGAACCCTCAAAATGATAGGGTAAAGTCTGCTCTATAACTTTATTAAGTCTGCAATTCCTCAACTAGTTTATTTATCGGAAGTTCTCGAGAAACCACTATCTTTCACATGTGTCAAACACTAGAAAATCTTTCCAGTGACCATAATGGCTATCTTACCTTAATCTTCTACATCTGCACCGAAGAAATAACATGGCAGATTTCGAAGGGAGATCCGGTGCTTTCCAGATGCTAATAAAAGTAACTATGGAGAATAGAGAAGGTTTGTGACCAAGTGGTTGGTGATGCTCGGCGTGAAGCGACTCGGGGTTGATCCATTCACTTTGCATCATTCTCCAACAAAATTATGAAAGCTCAGCGGAACCCCCCGCCCTTCCCCTCCCCTCAGCCTCATTATACTGGCGATTGCAACTAGATGTCCTTAATCGATATTCTACCCGTTTACGAATACGAATCTTCAGCCTATTGTTGAACTCGTGGAGACAAATTGCATGCTGGAAATACTCGGATCCACGCCGTAGAAGAAAATGTGGTTCGAGTCTAGTGATGTGATAAAGTGAAAAATAAAGCAAGCTAGTTTATCTAGGAATCGAGAAAACTTATCTCAATTAGCTGACGCGACGTTGGTAAAGTACTAATAGTATGATTTAATTGACGTTTCAGCGACCCGCCTTCTTCACAACCTAGACTTATGTATTTTAGTCCACTTGAATGATACGGAGGATCTTGTTTATACACTTCCTAGATCAAGTTTAAAAAAACCAATAGCAGAAGAGGCGCGAGATCTCGTGTAGTAACGCATTCGTCCTTCCGATTCATTTCGGGGTTTTTGGCGTTTATCCAAAATGCCTTAAAAGTTTTTGGCGTAGATGTTTCTGATTCCTGCGCTGGAATCGTGACAAAATTTTTATTCTTGTGTTTTATGCCCTATGTAAACCTGAAGTTTTGCTTTTATAAGAAAAAGCTTTTTTCCAACTTCTGAGTAGCCTGCCTAGGTGTAAGTACAGTGTACCGAATATTAGATGTTCAGCTGAAGCACGACTGCGATGTAAAAAAGACCTTCAATGCCATATAAAATTTAATGAGATTGCACATTTCGGCAAGCAAAATTATATTGTTTGATCTCCAATTTAGATGTTTATTCCTCTCTTGCCTTACTTAGAAATAACCGCTCCGAACAAGCTACTGATCTACTTGTCAATTATGCAAATTTAGCATGCGATGCAAGGTCATAGACGCAGAGGCATTCGACGCTGTCAATGCTCTTCATGCCGTGATTCTCCTCAGACGCGCTGACCCCATGTGTGTGTGGGAAGCCATGCGCGCCGTACCGCATAGATAAGGTGTTTGGTTACAACTTCTTCTCGTCCTATACAGATATTACACCCAAAGTTTGCTTGATTATTTCAATTGCAGCTTGTAGTTTCCTTCATAAATTACTTTCAAACTACAATCATAGGGCTAGTCATATTGTTTCAGCATATATTCCTTTACTTCTAAAAATATTTATGTTGACTATTTACATCTGTTTAGTTTGTCTTCATGTTTTATATGCCATTTATGGAAAGAGTGACGGCAAAGCGGGCGTCAGGAGTACAACGGGTCAGCGCATGCGCTCCCAAGTAGGGTGAGATGTGGGCTCAAGTCCCGCCTGACGCGTAAATTTTGCACATCACTCTACAGCACTGGCTATATCTAGAAATTCATACGTTCGCTAAAAGCGCTCAAATAAAAAAATTCAACTAATCATCCAATAACCTATATCTGCCAGCGTGACTGAGCGATGTCGATATCGACTACCTGGACCAGCCGTTGACTGTTGGCTGTTGAGATAGAGCTTGTGACGTGGAAAGAGTGAAAACGAGTGTCAGTAGAGCAGCGGCGTAGAGCACGCCCTCCCAAATGGAGTTGGATGTGGGTTCAGTCCCGCCGGCCGGAAAATTTTTCACATTACTCTGTTTCACTTGGTGTGCCATTTATGCTCTAATAATGTTCATTATTGAGCACTGTGTATGTACAGCACTTGATAATGGACAATTGAAGCTGAGTGAAAGCTTAACTGTTATACATGCGATCCTTACTGAATGAAAACATAAGAGAGACACTATTAATTGTTTGTGTAAAATTTCAATACCTGACTTGTAAGTTCTGGCAAACATTATGTCATCAAATCATAAACAGTGCGTAGTTTATTCAGTCAAAAAAGTGATAAATTGCGTAAACCTAAGAAAACTCCAAAACTGCGTTTCTTCCAGATATATATCAACTTAAGCGGGCCGGACAATGCTGGATTCAACGGATACTTGAGGGACTCGCTTGACGAGTATATTAATGAGGTAAGTCATAGATACCTCAAAAAGTTTCTGAAAACCTAATTGCCTTTCTTGATATAAACATAGAAGAGAAATAAGAAAGAAAAAAGATTGGCGTCGATCAACTCCTGAGGGATTCGCCATGCATTTGATTTCATTTGTAGCATCGTTACAGGTGGTTGAATCCGGATTTGCGCAGTTTGAATATCTTGCACAAATTCCGCTGAAAACAGCCGTTAGTCATTCGCTTTTTCAACACTAAAACATTTCTCAAGTTCCACAAAACGCTGTGAACAACCATTCGCTGTTTTCATAGTTTTAAGATTCCCTCAGATTTTACTTTTTCAGACTATGCTGCGTATTCTGAAGGTGTCGCTCCTTCAGTTCGTAATCTATATAATCCTGCTACACTACCTTTCACTCCTCGACTTTGGTTTCGTCATAGTGGTGGTGGTATGCCAGCGCAAGCACTGAGTTTTTAAGTCAAAACTTCAGTGATTTCAGTAGCGATCAAAATTGATAACCTGGCCGAGAAATTGCACGCAGTAGTAACTGTGAATTTTCATTCTATAATTACTACCATTTGTGTTGAGGTATAGAGACAGAGAGAATTAGAGAGGCTCAAACGGTTGTAAAATTTTCCTCTTATAATCCTTTTTGCGGATTCACGATATCTTAAGTGCGATTTCCGTATAATGATTTAGGGGATTGTTTATTATACTGAAGTGAAGTGTACAGTTCTAACTGACTCTTTTGCCAAAAGATTGTCATTGTACCAGTTTAGGTCTTCTTTTTTTCTTGTTGTTCTCATCAGTTTTGTGTTCATTTGCGTTTGCTGCTTGTTATGGGTACTGTTTTTCTTTCTTTATTTGTTTATAAAGGTTTTTTTTCGCTTTTGCCAAAAGCACTCCAATAGACAGGAAGAATTTTTCGGTTTTTGTAGTTTTGATTCGGACCAAACAGGATCACTGTCATGGTCAGTGTTCATTTAATGTCTACTGGCAATCAGTGTCTTGTTTATTCAATCCCGACCTGAAATCGGATTTTGTGGCTTGCACATATGTGGTGGTTTTATAAAAGAAAGCGAGCTCGAGAAAGTGTTGTGAGTGACATTCATTAGAATATGTCATCATTACTTCAGTAGTTGCGACGACATGGCATGAGGGAATCGAATAGACAGCAGTCACCTGTGGGAGGTTGGAACGTACATGACAGGTTGTTCCATAATCCATAATCACACAGCGCAGTATATTTGAAATCTAGCGTAGTCGTGGAGTTGTGAAGCGCAAAAAACAATAAAGCTTCCTGAGGACGGCTCCCAAGCGACTGATCCTTCAGACTGTTCCCTCTGGCTTTGAACTTCGCAAACTACTTCCCAGCCCTCCCATCTGTACCATTGGCACTAGCTCTGTTAATTCTGCGCGCCACTTTACTGACATCTTACCTTAGTCTCCATTCGTGCATGAGCAGCAAGCAAATTTACTCCCACTGGAGCTCTGTCTGAGGCAGCTAGGGTTTCCCTGATGCTTTTTTAGAGAAGACAAGTTGTATACCAAAATGTTTGCAAGAAAAATGCACAATTAAGCCATACCAAAATCGCGCAATTCCTATTAGTTTCGGCTAATGAATTAGGTGTTTCTATCGCTAATTCTAAAACATATGGCTCGCCTAATAGAGCAGCACAGCTGCTGAAATCGTTCACCCTTTTGAAATCTCGACATGTATCATTTTTGGATAAATCGATAGTAGATATGAGTTTATAGAATTTTTGATATATTTCGGGTATCTCATTCCTTGTCTGAATTGTCGATCACACCCATGTTTTCCAAAGCACAATAAGCTGCGCTTATAGGATTGGACTAGAGATTTCACTTATGGATTTTTTCAAATAGCCTTCTTGCATCTCTTTAGCACTGAAAATACAAATGAGTCTCAAAGCTTATGTTTCCGCTTGAATATCGAAAATCCGAAGTTTGTGTTTTTTTTGCAGTGGGTTCTATATTAGGCTATAAAGGTGAAGTGAAATTTCTTTCACACTTAAGCATCTTTCGCTGCACAGAGGTTTTATTGATACTTTCAATGACCATTCGATAGCGCAAATCTCGAAAATTTCAGCGATAAGCTTGATTTTCGAAAAAAACGATTTAATGCGTTATTACAGCAGAGTTTATTAAGTTTCACACTCGGCGCCGTGTCGGCAGCGCAGTGTAATATACATCTGACGAACGGTGCGCGCCAAGTGTAAAACCCACTAATCTTTTAGTTATAACGACGCACTGAAGAATCTTTTTTGAAACTAAACAAGTTTTTGTATTTTTGAAGATGTGCGTAATCGAATGGGTGTGGAAGCCCAAGAGAAAAGTCGCTTCTAGCAAAAGATACCGAAATGTGAAACACAGTTCTATTTTTGCTGCCACAGCTCGCAAAAAAAAACCTTTCTCTCGTAAAGACAAGTAAGCCGATAAAACTTCAAGATTTGATGTGTCGAATGGTTATTTAATGATGACGGTTTGATGCCTGTGTTGCAATATCCATCCACATACCGGTTAAAGGCATGAGCGCCTCATGTGAAATGCAGCCTTTATACCAGTGTTGCAGCGCAACAAAGAGATTTCTTGGGCAACCTAAAGAACTGACAAGGTTGCCAATATTTCTACTAGTAAAAACTTGACGCTCTTTCTCTGAGGAAAAGCCTTATTTATCGAAAGATGCTTCAAGGTTAAATAGCATTTTTTCTTCACCGTCACAGCGTAATATAAAGACCTATCGATAAATAAATTACACCTTTCAAATTTTTGAAATTTAAGCCATCGAATAAGTGATAAAGTGTTGAGAAAGAGCTAAAAGTGCATTTTTTTTTTGAAAATGGGTGTTGATAGTGGAAGCACAGTGTCATACGCAATGATGAACGCGTGCTCTTTCTACAATCACTCGAGTTACATATTAGAATTACCTCCACATAGACCTCTATCAGATGTGCTTTCAATCTGCGTTCTCGCAGAACAGGCGATACAAATGCACACTAGGGGCTGAGGGTTTGTTTATTTTTTTAGAAGGACATGATATTGCCGCTGAAAAATGAAGAATTCCAAAAGAACTAACCACTTTTTATATCAAAAACCCTTTGCAAATGGTTCATTTGTGTTATATCATTTTTTATGCAGCGATAAGATGCCTCTGACATATAAATTCACCAATAAAACACCTATGACATCCAAGCGTCGGAATGACATTTTAAACTTAAAATGTGATCTCCTTATCGCTCTTGCATCGTTTTGTGATAGCTTTTTAAAAAACCAAATACATCGTGAAAATTCTCAAAATTTGGGATAACTGACGACTAATTAAACTTCAGTGAAGATCTATATTGAAACACCAGGAGAGCAAACGAATAATATTGAGTGCAGAACATTATATTATCTTCGCTCCGCTGCATAATAAAAAACCTTTTTTTGACGATAACTGATGAACTAAATACGTAAGCAGGATTCTTCGCGATGTCAACGTATCACAGGAAGACCACCGACCCGATGGTCCGATTTATTCCCGGAAAGCTTAGGTTTAAAGCATGTTGTTCAACTAATTCTCAGAGTTGTGAGGACCTACTGGGTTACTCGTGCGATAAACCCACTATCCGTAGTGGTGCTTGCTCTACTGTGTGGATTCGGTTGCAGCATGATAATCTGTTTTACTTTTTCCTTAAGGACGTATTTAATGCTTTTTGCATAGAGCGTTCTCAGCTCTTCTCACCTTGCACTCCTCGAGTTCATTAGATCAGCAAAATGTTTCGCACCACGTCGACAGGAATTTTTCATAAAGCAATCATGTTTCCATAAGCTTTGGCACTAGAGCAATAAATACCAAATCAACAAACCAGAAGTGATTAAATTGCATAATTTTGGCACCGTTCAAATGTGCATTTCCTACGAACATTTTGGTATCAACTTGCTTATAACTTAATCGAAGATGAAGCTGTCCTGAGCCCGCTTGCTTCTCATGCGCCAATGGAGAGTAGGGGAAACTGCTAGTGAAGCGGGTCACATGGTTAATGGAACTTGGGGCGATGACACGGTTGTAAAGAGGACGGATACGAAGTGGCTTACGAAGTATAGAGCTGGGAAGAAGTCCGAATGATCAGTCGCGCTTGGGCAGTCCATGGGAAGCTCCACTAATCCTTCATAATGCTTCATTAGCATTTTCCGAAGCGCCATTCCTGCATGACTAGTAATCGTACTTGTCTCTCTAGACAGCTCCGTTTTAGAGCAAGCATAGGCAAATTTGTATACTAAAATGTTCACGAAGAAAATACACATTGAGCCAAACCAAAATTATGCAATTTTAATCACATCTGTTTTATAAATTTGGTGTTTATTGCTCAAGGAGCAAAACTTATGGGACGATCTTATGCCAATTCAATAAGTCTGATGTATACGTGACATATTAGGTGAGAAATAAGTAGAGATGGTCTTGAGATTGTAAATCGAGAATCAAACGTGGATCCGACTCACGAGCGGGGACTTAGAAATCTTTGCATAACGTCAATTCAAATGTGACTGCGCAGTGATAAAGACCTAACGAGAATGTTCTACTTGTTGCAGCTTCTCGTGAGGCCCGACTAACACTTTGTCCTTTGATGACAATTCTCAAGTAATCCGGGCAAATTTGGCTATACAGGGTTTTACTTGCTTCAAGGACTGATTAAATTGCTAGCTCTATTCATAAGAACACATAATTTTGTCCCACTGTCTAATGCAGTGTAAGCATCATGCAGATGTTATGTAGTACAATGGAAACTAATGATTTTTGAGCAATTATGGACTACTCGTTCATGCCAATGAAAATTATTTCAGGCCAAGCTGACAACACGATTTCGTCACAGACCAGAGACTTCGCATTTGGACTGCGCTCGGCTTTTTGCCTGGCGACAAAGGATACGCTGACGAAGTTGTATCCCAGCGTGTAGTGATGATCTCTCATGGCGAGTTGGACATGAATTGTGAAGCGATTCGCTTGCGAGTCCTGACATATTCCCATCAACCAGTGACAAACTAGCAATTCGCATTTGCGAGGATCGTTCACACTGTACGTCACCTTCAACTTTTCTTTTTCTTTAATTCTTTTTGTCAAGTCAGTATTATGCCTTTATCTTCTGACAAGAGCTACCGCTGTGAAGTCAACTTATTTAGTCAAACCGATTACACAAACTATAACTAGTACGTAGCGCAGTAGTAATGATGTCGTCCAATACGCTCGACGTCTTTGTTTGATTCAAACATGGCCAAGCAGACCCTCATTCGTCCAAAATTAGAAAATTAGTATTGGACTTGGCAAGGAATTTCCTAGACCTTTTCGTCCTTGTTAATTATTTTCCATGCATTGAAGTTTTCTCTTAACTATCGCTTAGAGCACGCTTCTTGAGGCAGTTTTGATATGTAGCACAAATAATTGTTTCAGATAGAATTGTTCCGAGAGCAAAAACCACTGATGTTGCTAGACGAGTATCGTTGCGTTGCTTTTAAGCAGCACTTGAACCGAAACAAGACTCGTATAGCATCAACAATAGTTTTTTGCTCTCGGGACAATTCCATCTTAAAACAAGTGTATAAGCCTTATTCAAATTAATTGCAAGAAGCTGCTGTACGCATTAGTAAAAACAAAAATTTGAATATATGATAAATAATCAACAAAGCGAAAAAAAATGTGGAAAACTCCTTGTCATCACAATATCAAGATCACGCGATTCGAACGGCTTGACCACTACATGCGGACACCTAAGAATGACTTGTGGAAGGGTTAATCCCAGAATTACAGGAAGAATGACTAGCTCAGCTTTGATAGCATTTGTAACAGAGACCAGAAACCTGAACACTTTCACTGGTGAGAGATGTGGGCAAGTGAATGAATGCAGAAAGTGTTGGGAATTAAGTACCAAGGAAGCAGTAGATTTATCAGATGCAATAACGGAGTTAATAATACGGCAGATTGATATTGTCTGATAGTGTTAGATCAGTCTGAATAAGTATGCAACTAGAAAACTTACCTTTCAAAGTTGTCCACGTATTCTAATACGCATCCATCGCTTCCCCGATTAATACCTGATTGCGTTATCTATCACTATCTTTCTTATACATTATCACGTGAAGCATTTTTTGACATTTTCCTTACAAAAGCATTTAGGAGTAAAAATTTCAAAACGAACTATTTTTTGGACTTTCTGCTAGCACAAGAGTGCGCAAATGGTCTTCAAAGTATCAGCGTAGACAAAGCTCTACTATTAATTTTGGCGCGGATATTTTAATTAACTTATTCTATTGCTTGGTGGAGTGATTTAGTTGATAATTTGTTGTTTGTTGTACACATCTTTTTAAATGTAGTAATGCTTTTCTTTGTTTCATGGATCTTAAAGAAGTGACATCGGAGAAGTTTTAAGATTATGGACGTTTTCTCGAAAAGAGCAAGTTGCGAGCGAGCTACTCGACCGAAAACATATTTTTTTTTTGTTATCATGTCCATTCGAGAGCAAGTTTGCAGAATTTCCAGAAATCTCATGGAAGGCGAATGTCTAGGCGTGCTTGCCAGCAACGTCTACTACTTGACTGGACGGTTTCGCGTAGCCTTTAAGCCATTATCATGGCTGGTGATAAACCCTCCTTGAACGTTGCCCAAATTGGCAGGTATCGCTTGGATGATCACAACGGGCCAGCGTTGGGACACAACACGAATTTCGGCTCATATGGCGTGTTATTTGAAACCTGCTCGACGAAGGAAAGGTCTGTGGCACTACGTCATTCTACAAAGAAGTATGTCCAAATTTCCGAAATTAAGGACAGATTTTGCAAAAATGAACAAATGCCTGTACTCTATCGAAAAAGTCAATCAAAAGTTGACGAGTCTAATTTATGCGATTCTCAAATTTACAGACAGACTACTGACGTAATCTCTTAAATGTGAAATAGAAGAAAATGACAATTTTTATAGAAGGCTTACTTTTTCTCAATTCCGCTCCACTTTCTATTGTTATTCGCTTCTATGAGCGGAATTAATTCAGAGTTCGTAAAACCTAAAGGTAAAAATCCTCAGTAGGTCTATCTCAACCCATACGTTAATTTGCATCTGCAACAGATACCTTGAAGGTGACCGATAGCCCAAATCCACAGACGAAAGCTAACCTTTTTGAGATTTTTCTCATCTATAAGAAAATCATGCCTTATTTCACCAGCGAGAACTTACATAGTCAACAGCATTTTTTGTGTAAAACTTGAAGCTCGAGAAATTTACAAATTATATTTACTTTGAGACTTAGCATGAAATTCATACAGTCAATGCATGTCGTTTGTCTCTGAATGATAATCTTCATAGATTGCCTAAATGGGGCAGCTGATAGCTTTTGACTAAAATAAACAGGACAGAGAACATAGAAATTTTGAAGGCAATTATTATATGAAAGACTCGTATGTTTGTAAACAAAAGATAGCAACGCAGGCAGAGGTTTACATTAACCGTAAAATACAGTACCACTGTCAATGTTTCAAAAATAAAATAAGAAGTCGAAATTAAAAACTTCAGAAAAAGATGTGGGCTATAATTGCAGAATCACGACGTTGCGATCCGGACAAACTTGAAACTGAAACGAATCTTCCAAGCACTTAACGGCTCGAATGACGTGCAGATTACAAAGTGTGCTCCGTCTCTCTACAACCAAAACTTGAGATGGGACGCTGAATCACTCGGTGTATTCTAGGCAATACTCAAATTTCTAAAAAATTACGAGATTAGCCAGATCTATTTTCTACCACACAAGGAAGAGATTGCAAATTTATTACTTCAGTAGGTGAATGATGTAGCATCGCCGTCATAGTAGCAGTTACCATCGAATGCCAATTTCTAATAGGGTTTATAGGTATGAAACAACCCATTCACATTTGTGTATATGAGAGAGAAGGATTACCACAGATACAGTCCGAGTTACACTGTGATGCTTGACATTTCGTGGTACGGGCCCATTGAAAAGCTGCTGGTGACAAAATTCCTGAGTAGTCAAGACAGCGATGTGCAATGGTGCTTTGGAACTAAATGCAATTCATTTAGCCAAAAATGATTGCCACCTTTACTACTTATACAATATACAAGTAAATCATTCGCTGATTTGAACATAACATGTCTCATCCGGATTATGGATAATCTGAGCCCTGTTGCGAACCACATCTCATAATGGCTCTGAAGATTTTTCTTCTTCATGAAAAAATTTGTAGTGGTGGTAAAAGTGAACTTATTTTTTGAGCCAAAAAAAATTTTCTAATTGGCGACAATAATTCTAGTACCTACCACAACAACGTTATACAAAAAGCATTGATTCATATGTTCATTTTAAACGCTATTTGTTAGCCTGCTCTTCGTATTCACTCAGAATGGTATATTAATTCTACGTTGTAGCGTAAAAGAAGTGGTGTTCAAAAGGGGCGTCGGTAATGCAACGGGTTCGAGCACGTTCCGGACAGAGGGAAATGTTTTCGCTTCCCCACCTAACGCAAAAGTCTTGCACATCACTCTACCCATATTATATCACCTGTATCACCTGTCGTCCCGTAGATCGTCGAGTGACTCAAGCGGGTACCAGCAACTCTTCCATTTTTCCCTATCGCGTGCAAGAGTAGCCCAGTGGGTCCTCCTTGCTCTAGGAATTCGCTGAGCATCATATCTTTCTTCCATCGCTTTCGTGAAGAAATCGGACCAACGGGTCAGTGGTCTTCCTTTAGAGCGCTTGACGTCCCGAGTAATCCAGTCGGTAACGGCTCTCGTCCATCGCTTGTCGTTGATGCGCATCACGTGTCCGGCCCACCTTATTTTCGATATCCTGGCGTGTAGACCCGCGTCTCTGATTACCGATCGTTGACGTAGGTCGGAACTTTGGATCCTTTCTCTCATTTGCGAGATACGGGATACTTCTAGCATCGACCTTTCGACTGCGCGTTCGATAACGGCAAGTGATCTTTCATCCTGCTTACGTAACGACCAGGTTTCTGCTGCATACGTCAAGGCAGGGATAATTGTCGAGTCGAAAAGGTGGGCACGGAGTCGGATGTTCTTTGTCCTCTTCACTACATCTTCGATGCTCTTAAACGTTCCGCAAGCCGCTCGTTTCCTCCTGCTCAACTCTGGGGCTAGGTCGTTCATCATGTTGATTTCACGACCTAGATAGATGTAACTGGAGCATTCGGAAATTGTCGTTCCGTTGAGCGTGAATGGGGCATTAGAAACCCATCCGTTCCTCATGAACATTGTTTTCGTTAGATTCACTTGAAGATCAATCTTTCCCCAGGCGTTATCGAAATCGGTCAACATTCGTTCCGCTTGGCTGATGTTTGGTGTTATGAACGATATCGTCAGCAAAGCGAAGATGGTTTAATTGTCAACCGTTAATTTTCACTCCCATTTCGTCTCATTCTAATGTTCGCATGACGTTTTGTAGGGTGGCAGTGAATAGTTTTGGCGATATTGTATCGCCCTGTCGAACCCCTCTTCTTACGTTAATGGTGATATTGTTGTAGAATGGAGATATTCTGGTCGTGAAATCTTTATAAAGCTCACGAAGGATCATTATGTACCAAGTAGGGACGCCCTGGTTATCCAGAGCCTCTATAACCGCTTCTGTTTCCACTGAATCAAAGGCTTTTTTCAGATCGATAAAAGTGAGACAGAGTGGTTGTTTGTACACTCGCGAAACTTCAATGAGTCTTGTGATCGTGTGGATGTGGTCCATGGTACTAAATCCTTTTCTGAACCCTGCTTGTTCGCATGGCTGTCCTTCGTCCAGTGTTCTGTCAATGCTGTTCAGGCCGACACGAGTAAAGAGTTTATTGACAACGGACAGCGAGCAGATTGGGCGATAACTGCCTATGTCGTGAAGGTCTCCCTTTTTGAAACAACAATACGGTTTTGTTGGATTTCCATTAAATGTGGACCTTGCATTCTGACAGGTAGCGAGTGAAGAGCCGAGCCAGGTGTTGATGAGAACTGGCGGCAGATTCTTCAGGTGTTCTGGTCTAATCCTGTCTGGACCGGGTGTTGTTCTGTTTTTCACCGACGATATAGCATGTCGGATTTCGGAAGGAAGGACCGGTGGAACGACATATTCGTCCTCTTTCAATTTATATGACTGTAAGAGAACATGGCTAGCGAAGAGATCCGAGTAGTATTGGTGAACGATTTTCTCCATAGCCCTTCTGGAAGCTGTAAGTGTCCCGTCAGGGTATCAGAGTGCAATCATTTTGGTCTTATAGTTGGCGAATTCTCGAAGGGCTTTGCGAATGTTCCTCCCAGCTTCTGCAGCTTCTGTCATAACTGCTGCTCTTCTCTCTTTAAGGTCTTCTTTTATCGCTTCTCTGTAGCGTTCGCAAGTTCGGACGTTGAAATTTTGTTGCCTGTAGCTCGTGCGATTCCACGTTGACGTATCAGCTCGAGTGTCTGCGGAGACAAGCGTCTCTTCGTGACCTTAGGACTCTCGGCTTTTATAGCGCCAACGTGAAGATATTCAACGAGTCGATCGTATTCTTCGTCGATGTTGTCCACAAGGGTATCTTCCCAAGAGCCGACTAATGATTTGAATACATCTCAGTTTATGGTAGTTCTGGGACTTCGCTGTTTGAATTTAGCGGCTTTCTCTCCTCTCCTCGGAAATCGGAACGTTGCGCGAAGGAGGCGATGGTCTGATCCCTTGTAGAACTTGGGAACAACAGCGACGTCGGTCAGGCAAAACCTTCGATTTACTATGATGTGATCTATTTCGTTATGGTACTCTCCATTGGGAGACTCCCACGTCCATCGCTGAGAAAGAGGCTTTTGGAATTGCGAGTTACCATGGCTGGTTTGGGTCGTCATGATAAACTCAGATAGCCTCTCACCCTGTTCATTCCATTCTAGTCCGTGTGTCCCTATGTGACGTTCTTCAGACGTTCTTCTAGGTCCAATTTTTGCGTTAAAATCTCCGACAATGACTTGAAGAATGTATGATCTTCTCTGAAGAATTTTTCGAGGTCCATATAGAACGCTTCGACTTCAAAAAATCAATTACATCATCAAGATTCTCAAATTTTGGGATACCTGAAGACTAATAAAACTATGGTGAAGATCTATATCTAAACAGCAGGCGAGCAAACGAATAAAATTGAGTGTAAAACATTATATTATTTTCGCTCTCGCTGTTTAATAAAAAACCTTTTTTCAAAAATAGTAGCAATCATTAGAATTACAGAGATTTATGCTTTCGCCTTACTACCAAATGTCTGAGAGAAAACGTTTATACAGTGAGAAGGGCCTTCAAACAACCGTGTACTCAGCTGTACACGTCGCAAGTTACGAGTTAGGAGCATCGAGGATGCGGTGGAGAGAGCAGCAAAAACCACCCGACCCAATGACTATATTTGCGGTTAAGTATTATGTTTAGTTTAACATATGTATCAAAAGCATGGTCGCCACACAGGCAAGGAGAATGACGGCTCGATGATAATGAACGCGTCGTTGAACGGTAGTTTCCTGGAGCATCATTTATCTCGCAAATGGAAGAAAGTACCCAAAATCCTGACATACTTCAAAGATCAAAAATCATTATCGCAGTTTTATACGCCGGGCTATCGAGAATAAAGTGGGACGGACACTTGATGCTTTTCAACGATAACTGATAAACGAATTATGTAAGGCAGGATTTTTCGCGATGCCAACGTATCACAGGAAGACCATCGACCCGATGGTCCGATTTATTCCCGAAAAGTTTAGGTTTAAGACATGTTGTTCAACTAATTCTTAGAGTAATGAGGTTCCACTGGGCTACTCGTGCGATAAACGGGACGACAGAGGGTGCAAATGACTATTTGCATATATATATATATATATATACATATAAGATAATATATATATAAGACAATATATATATATATATAAGATAATATATACCAAGGTGCCTTTCACTTATACCAGGCCCCGTACACATAAGGGATCGGTGACGTACATCCTACACTGCAGGCCAGGTTAAAAGATAACCTGACATTGCAGCAACAGTCGATTGCTCATGTCTGGTGAAACAAAAATGGCATTACCTTCTTATTTGACTACTTTTTCGAAGCTTCTCCTATAATTCAACATAATTTGATTATCTATCTATCTGTCTACACATATATATATATATGCATATATGTAATACAAAATCTTTTTTATAGAGGGCCGGAACTGTTTGAACATCACATTGGCAGTTAAGAATCCCAATGGAGGTGCTAGGATATACGACTATCTGACCCTGGTACATGACTCTGAAAAGGTTTCGATAAATACTACTTTGCAAAAATTATGTTACATGGCTCTTTGAGTACATTATTTGAAAACTGATGTCAAAGAGCACTGGAATGAAAAAAGTAAATTAGGAAATGCTCTATCTTCGCTATGGTGATCATTTGTTGCTCGAATTCGCTGAGGCATATGGGAAAACCATTTTATTCATTCTTTTTTGAAACGTCGCCCAAATCCAGTATAATCTGATGGCGTATTTCAAGCCCTTTAGGGATTTCGTATGGTACTTAGAGTGCTAAACGTATATTTGGCTTTCTAACATGCCTAATCACCAGCCCGGTGCCTTTCGGGTAAATCGGGCTCGATAAATAAGCATCGGTGTCGAATATCTTGAATTGCACCTCAGGTGAAAAAACCTGACAGTGCAGTAATAGTCGATTGCTCCATGCCTGGTAAAACAAAAATGGCAATACCTCTTTATTTGATCGCCTTTTGAGGCCTCGCCTAAAATCCAGTATAATTTGGTGACAATTCTTATCAGCCGTCGCACAATCGACTGTCACTGCGATATCAAGTAGTATTTTCACATGATGTGAAGCGTAAGATTTTCGGTGCCAGTGCCTTCATACCTAGGAATTTGGTTGAACCGAAAAGAATGTGCTATTGATGTGGCCTGACCATGAAAGTAGAAACGTTTGTCTAGCACTCGAGTGCCATATCAGATTTAGAAAGGCTCAAAATATGCTATCAGAATGTGGAAAGATTGGTCTATCATTGAATCCGTATTCATTCCAGACGAATTTGTTTTTAATTTATCATTCACGCCGCTTTGATTGAATTTAACGAATAGCACTACTGTTTGTTTCTAAGCAGAAGCTTAAAAAGTAATGAATAAATCAATTTTCCATTTAAATAGGAAGAAATCAGGATTTTGGAAAGCTTCTAAGAGCACTGAAGTTGTGTGAAGAGTACATTAAGGGTCCAACTCCGCATTGATTCCACGATTCTTTCTGTCCTTCCGCACTCGCCGCACTTCAAGACATTACGCTTTGAAGATAAAAGTTCTCAAAGCATTTTGATCCTCCGTTTGAGAAAACTCCTCTAAGAGCATCACGTATTATGTGGATGATAGACGGAAGCCGAATCTCTCTCCTACGCCAGCGGTAAATATTCAGTATGAATCGCTGTCTACGTGGAGGTATCGAAAGTAAAGAAGGCTGGACTTGTGATTCTCGTAAACGGCAATTAGTGGACAAGAGCCTTTAGCGATTGAGCTCTTCGCGAGCTATTACACAAGCTAGAAAAACCACCGATTAGGTGATTGGAGTTTTTCAAGAAGTTCCTCTGTGAAAGATATGATGCTATGCAAGTTTGATAAAGCGAGCAGGACCCTCTAGGCCGCTTTTGCAGCCAAGACGGAATAATGAATATCGTTAACGCTCTGATTAACGGATTCACAATTGATACAGGTAATCAAAGTTAATAAGCCACGTTTATCCACTCGTATAATCACTTCATTAGAGTTATACTGTTCCGTAGTAGAAACAAAATACACCCACTTGACTGCTTGTAAACTACATTAGCGGCATTATTGCATCAACCGTGGAATTTTGTAAAGCACAAAGGAGACGCCGTTGAATAATTCCTTAGTATTCATCATGCATTCGGCACAACTGAGCACTGTAGAAGTAATTGACTACATGTTTGGATGAGAATTTTTCGTATCCACCGATGCATTGGAATACTGCTTTTATCCTCATGGACAATTCTCAAACCAGTTTGCCCAGTAGCGAAGGTAAAAGGAGAACTACAGACGATAGATTAAATTCATGGCTGTAATCATATTGCAAAGCAGCTCTAACCAATATGTTACAACCCATAATGTGCATGTTAAAGGCTAATTCACACTAAACTTGCAATCAAGCTGCTTTTTTCTGACAAGCTGTTCCGAGGTTGGTAATAGTAGTATTTATTGAATACTAGTAATGACAGTACAATAATACTATATAGTAATACAGCACAGCAGCACAATGATGTATTATAGGCAGTGATCAACGTTTCAACGAGTCTCGTATCCTTCAAAACTTGGAAAAGTTAAACTGATTCGAAATCCACCTAGTCAATCACTTTTATAACCCCTACAGAAAGCGCGAGAAACAAGCTTTGGACCGTATAGTTTAAATCTTCATTTTAGGCAGTCACCGTTTAGATGCTTCGGCTCTTTTGACTATTCACTGAAGATCAGCCGCTTAGAGTCATTGCATAAGTTAGACAGTGCCTGACTCAGCTTGAAGAGATTAGCCTGTGATATGATACAAGGTCACGCGTGATTACAAGACACTCCTCTATGCCTCCACTTTTAGGCCTTTGCTATCTCTGAAGGTTTCCAAAGTTGCACGTGAAGAAGATCTAGATTTCTGTACGAGGACAGTGAAATTGACGTTCGAACTTACTCTCATCTTTTCATTCTCTATACGTGCCTAGTGGTTTTTGAGTCGCATTTGTGTAATCCGGCTAGATGTTCTTTCAAACGGACGCAGAATGGTCTACCCGTTTCGCTGATGTATTGGGCCCCGCTTGCCTCACGGGAGATAAGCTACAAAGTACCAAATCTCATGCAATCACCGTTTTAACCGTTTGAGCAAACTTGGCACTTTTTGTTTTGAAGAGGCGGTCAGGCAGTCGGTAACGGGTTAATTGGTGCTTTAGTGTATCTGCGGATATATCGACTACTGCTACCAAATTATCGAAACATGCTCTTTTCAGGGAGTATCCAGTAGCTGCGCTTAGTGCGGAAGAAGTGAAGGGCATGAATGGAACTTTATTCACGTCAGACTTTCTGTTTAGAGGAGTCGAATTTACCCTAAACCTAACCTAAAGAGCTCCGACCTTATCGATAGAGATGTCTATTCTTCGCCCCATGCCTTGAGACTCTCCCTTACGTTTTTTCTGTGTATACAATGGTAGCTGTTTAAAACATTTTTTCCAATATTATGCGTTTTGTTTGTGATGGATAGGAGGAAAGGTAATAGCTCAGGATTGTTTACGGCACCATTTTATGTCGTAAGCGCTTTTGGACAAGTTGACTTGAACATTGAGAAATGAACTACTTGTTTTCGGTTTCTCCCGAGTAAATTAACGTGCTCTGATTGACTATTCAACAAATCACAACATTTGTTCGTCTTCTCATGCGCTGAGCAGACGATAAAGCAATCATCTATTTGTCTGCAGTAGAGTAACGGCCGGAGATCAATTACTGGGGGCCTGTACTTCAGTCATAAAGCGATAGCAAGGGTCGGAGCTAGTCGTTGTCCCATTGTCGGTCCTCTGATTGGTGTGAAATAATTCCTGGACCATCCAAAAAATGAGCAATTCAGGCGCTCTTTTGAGTGAAGCGTGATCTGCCAAATGGAGAAGCCGTACGTGATCGTTTTTGGTGCTCATTTAGGAGTCTCAGATAGCTTGCATTGCGGACTTATTTGAGAATTTAGTATAAGGGGCGATTACGTTGAAAGATTCCATTACGTACGCGTTTGTTGCGGTGACGGTTACGTAGGCGGTCTAGGAAACATTTGAGTGTTTGCGAGATGAGCTTGATGTGTTTTAGCAATTGGACAAGTACTAGGTATATAAACTACGGTAGTCTAACCATTGGCCCATCCTCACAGCAGATGATGAGCCTGACTTTGAATCTTGATCGAATAACAGACGCAACATCATCAGTGCATACCAACTTATGAGTTGCGATAAGTAAGTATAAGCCCGGACATGAGGTGAATTAAGTTTTAGGTGAGAGTTAAGAGAAGGTTTTGAACCTGCCGAACTTGCTATTTTTACCCATTTATTGTTCAATTTTCGACATTGCTTTTGGAATTCGTTCTCGGACGATAGACAATAGAGTGTAGTGTCTTCTAGGAGTTTTTTTTCTTGTTATTTCAATGTCCAACTGATAAGAAACTACTTGAAACTCTTACTTCTCTTCATTGGCTGATAGTCTAATAGTTTTTGACTTTGTTAGCTCACGTATCTTACGCATGCCAATTTTCCTTGCTGCTGTTGAATTGGAACTAAACTATTCCGCAGGACAGTGATTAAGGATTTTGAGAGTTTCGCTCAAGATTATGCGAAAATTGACATCCACTTTGCTATTAGGGTCTTGATGCTGAAGAGGTTCACCGTTGCAGAGTGGTTTTGGTACACGTTGCGGCACTCGTGAAGCAGAGCTCCACTGCTCAATTTTATTTGGCAGTCAGCAACAACGCCTTATGGAACGCCAGAGCCAAGCTACTGTTCGAGATTGCAAGGAGTCTCGCCAACCATATTCTACGACGTTCAAGGAGTAGTAGAATAAACTAATTAAATGTTAGAAGTGCAGGAATCCGCACAGTGAAAAAACACTGTGAAGGCGGATCAATACGGTATCCAAGCATAAAACTGCTTGAAAAACGCTCGAGGAAAAGGCGATGCTGGCATTGCTATCAGAATTTGTTGTTTATGTTTGTAAGGTGATTCCGGTCTGGCTTTGTACCGGAGTCGATCTTGAAGTTGATATCATGGGATCACATGTTCTTTGTTGATTAAGCGAATAGCCTGAAGTTGTTCAAAATAAATCTACTTCAGGATTCTTGAGTGATGTGCAATACTTCAAACCTTGTTTGGGAAAGGAACTATCATCTTATCGATGTGCGTATCACACACAACAGTACCGGATATACAGTTATTGCATTATAACACTGTTGAAAAGCAGTTGAAATGAATAATTTTTGTTAGGCCCATAGATTTATTCGGCTAACGCTTCGACATTTTCGTCTTCTTTAAAGCAAATGATTTGAGATATTGTTTACAGTCGCTTGCCCCGTTGTGGTCTTCGCTCTCTTTTTGTTCGAGTCAAATCTTCTTCAGTGGGTACCGCTCAAGCCTTAAGGCGACATGTACCAGCTGAGATACACGGTTCTCTAAAGGCCTTCCTCTCTGCATAACCGTTCTCTCTTAGGCATTTGGTAATCATTCGAAAGCCTAAATCTTGCAATTTTAACTATTTTTTAATTTTAGAAAGAAGAGCTTTTCATTAAGCTGGCAGCCACGAAAATAAGATTATGTTTCGCATTCAATTTCTCCGATTTGCTCGGCTGGGGCTTCGACATGGATCTTTACTAAAGTTTCCCTAGTAGTTAGATATCAAATTTCGGGAATTTTGATGACCTAATTGGTCTTCTAAAAGGTTATCATAGTACGCTGTAAGACCGAAAAGAAGATCATATTTCACGCCTTAAACGTTACCCCGACGCTTGGACGTCATGACAGTTTTATTGGTGGAGTTTATGCGTCAGAGGTATATTATCGTCACATAAAGAATGCAGTGTCACAAATCGACTATTTACAAAGGTTTTTTGATATAAAGAGTGGCCTCTCTTGATCTGGAAATCTTCATTTTTCAGCGTTAATACCAGTCCTTGTCGAAAAAAATAAACAAACTGTCAACCCCCATTGTGCATTTGTATCAACTGACTTGCGAGAACGTAGCATGAAAGCAGATTTTCTAGAACTAAACATTTTTGATAGAGATTTATGTGGAGGCAATTCTTATATGTAACACGAGTAAGTGTAGAAAAAGCGCGCGTTAATCATTGCGTATAATACGGTGCTTAACCATCAACACCCATATTCAAAAAAAAGTATTGTCGCTCTTTCTAGACATTTCAGAGTCATTCCATAGCTGAAATCTTGGAACTTTGAAAGGTGCATTTTAATTTTCAAAAGGCTTTTATATTACGCTGTAACAGTGAAAGGAAAATATTATTTAACCTTCGAGCATCTTTCGATTAGCAAAGCTATGTTTACGTGTTAGTGAAATATTATGTTTGCAACTCAGTTTTATCACCGTTCACATGAGGACAATATCCAATTAAAAAGTCGACTTTTTTTGCTATCACATGTTAAATCGGTGGTGACTTTCACATTTCTTCGGTGATTAATATCAGCTCAGCTAACTGAAAGATCAAGCGGTGATGTACCTGGACAAATCACTCTGTGATGCTTACCTATCTTAACGAAAATTCCACTTAGGGAAGGTATTAACAAAAAGACTCCTTTGAAGTTTTTTTTATATGTTGTTTCACTTTCCTTCAAGTTCTTAAGCGCTCCTGAAGTTCGTGGGTCGTGTAGCGTGACGGTTTAAGATGCCGTGCAACAAGTGCGTGGTAGTTGGTTCGAACTCGAGTTGAGCAGAACAAGCGCTCTATGCGTCGACATTCTGGAAGCAGATTTATATGGGAAAAGCCTCCCCAATCCACAAACGTGAGTGATGGTAGTAAGAGTCTTAGAACGCTTCGACTCACATGTATCGAGATTTCAAGGTGAATTAGTTATAGTAGAACTTTTAGTAGCAGTCATGAGAAACACAAAGCTCCATTTCCCTTCTTTCGAAGAACTTCTACTGCTCAGAGACTTTTTAATGGGCTCTCAGCATTCATCTGAAAACTGAAATCTCGCAAAATCCAATAATATGATTTTCTTCAAGAAGTCCCTTTGACTTTTTAGGGACGACGTGCATCAGGTGAGGTACACGATTGCTTGAAGGCGTTTCTCACTGCATTCAATCTTTCTCCTAAGCATTTGGTAGGTAGTTGAAAGTTATATCTCTCCGATTTCAATGATATGTTCACTTTCTGGGAAAGACATTTTATTATATTGCAGTAGCGAAAATAAAATCGTCTTATACCCTCAATTTGGTCCTTTGCTCGGCTGGTGTTTCGTCAGGGCTCTTCACTAAAGTTTGATTAGTCGTGGCACAGGCCGAAACTCTAGAATTTTGGTGATGTAACTGGTTTTTGAAAGGTATCGCAGGACGCTGTAGGAGCAAAAAGAAGATCCCATTTCACTACCAAAATGTAACCTCTCCTCTTGGACGTCATAGATGGTTTATTGGTAATTTTGGGCGCAGTTTATACGTCAGAGGTATCTTATCTTTACATAAAGAGTGAAATATCTTGGCTGAACCTTTTACAAATGCCTTCTGTTACTTAGAATGATTACTTCTTTTTAAATCCTTCATTGTTCAAACGCCTGTCAATCGCTATTGTGCATTTGTATCGCCTGACTTGCGGGAGCGTAGCTTGAAAGCACATCTTCTGCAACTAAACATTTCCAATGGCGGTTTATGTGGAGGTAGAACCAATATGTAGCTCGAGTAGGTGTTGGAAAAAACGCATGTTCGTCATTGCGTCGTATGATACGGTGCTTCCCCTATCAGCAGCAATACGCAAAAACAAAACGTTTTTTTTCGCTTTTTCTAGACATTATAGTAGTCATCTGATAGCTCCAATCACAGAAATTTGATTGGTGTATTTTCATTTTCGAAAGACATTTACACTACGTGTAAGTGGTAAAAGAAATTGTTATTTAACACTCGAGCATATTCCGATGAGTAAAGCTTTTCCTCAATAAGTTCACCAGTTGTTTGATAGCGCGAATTTCGGCAAATTTTATAGTGCTTTTGGTTTCTCCAAGACTTTATCGCGCTGCGGCACTAAAATTAAGATTGCATTTCACGTGTGGTGCGTTTGTCTTCCACCGGTATGTGGATGGATGCTGCAACACTGGCAGCAAACCGTCCCTGTCCAATAACCAATCTATAGCTCAAATCTCAAAAATTTTAATGGCTTGTTTACCTTTTGAAAAAAGTTTTTTTGCGAGCTGTAGCAGCAAGAATAAAACTGTGTTGCACAATTGATTATTTTTTGCTATGCACGACTTTTCTCTCAGGCTTTCACATCCGTTCGATAGCGCCAATCTTAACAATTTTACAAATGCCTAATTTTTGAAAAAAAAATTCTCAGTGCGTCTTTACAAGTAAAATATTATTGGGTTTTACACTCGAGGCTCACCGCAGGCCACATGTAAAGTGCGCTGCCGCCGAGTGTGAAACTAAATAACCTTCTCGCTGTAACAAAGCACTAAAACGTCCTTCTAAAAAATCATGCTTTTATTTAAGTCGTTGAGATTTGTACTATTGAATGATTAACGAAAGTCTAAATAAAAGCCTTTGTCCAGCGAAAAATGCTTGAGTGTGAAAGTCAATTTTACTTCATCTTTATAGTATAATATAAAAAGCCGTTGGAAAAATAGAACACGCCCTTCAGATTCTTGATGTTAAAGCTGTCAGATAGCTAGTATAGCCTCGAAAAGGAACAAAAAAAGACCTTTCTTTGAATATCTGTGTAGATAGAGGAAAAGTACCGAGAATTCTCTGGTGACACACATTGTCTGAACAATACTCTGCAAAATGTTGATGTTCTAAGCCTTCTTTCAAACACAGTTTTTCCCTGCCCGCTCAGCATTCTTCCACTATCCATAAGTGAGTGCTCAACCTTTTTTCACGTATATCAACTCTGATTAATGGGAAATAAGCGAATGACTGATATGAATTTAGTCGTAGAGGGAGTTTCTGATGAACAGGTATCGAATACAACATACATCATCATTTTTGATGAATTACTAGGTGCTCTCCAACTTTAATTTACTGTGATGACTTCTAGGTCTTGTGTAAAACGAGGAAGGTACTCCCGTTGTATGTCCTCGTTGGACGGAACGTGTATTAATATTTGGTGGGATAACAGTTTTAACCTGCATCTGAGAGGTATCTTGTAGTTTTGGATTGTTGCTATTTATCTTTCAATGTACCTAGTTTAGGGCTCTTTGATCTCTAGCTGATGAAGGACCAAATGAGCTGTCAGTAAGGATCACTGTGATGCTTTTTCGTTTAGGCGAAATTTTTTCTTCCTCAAAAACTATATAAGTCGAGATTCTTCAGATCTTCCACACCGTGATACTTGGCCACTGGGTGGTGATATATCGCTTCAAGCGGCAATCATCTTGAAAAGTTGCGAAACTTGAAGTTTGAAATTGTGCGACAGTGGGCTTGTGAAAGAAATGAATTCAATATGAATTTCTAAGAGTTGTCCCAAAAACCAATTTTGCTATGAAAATCTCTTAATTGTCATCTAAGACCTTCTTCATCTTTGTCTACCCAAACAATCTCACTCGTTCATGAATTGATTTAAATGACTTTTTCGTCTAAATTACGGTTACTCGTGTTAATCTAGTCCTCTTAACTCGTACACTTCTTGTAATCATCTCCCAAATTCTGCTGTCTTCCAGGTGCAAGCTAAGTTGATGAACATTGCTTGTATGTAAATCAGCATAGCAAAGGGAAGAAGAAACAGCTTAGTTGTGACTTGCTCAAGAGACCGAAAAGTTGCTCAATGCTTCTCAAATTCTACGCGTTTCATCTCAAAGAGACGTCTCTATTCATACAATATTCTATAAGTATGTAGAGTTCGCTCAGCTAAATTCTGACTACACCTTTTTCAAACTCGGCGATCCTTATAAACTGAGCTTTCTCGTTTCTGGTCTCAAGTAGCGAGCTTGTCTCTTTTTATTGCTAGCAAAAGGCTTTATCTGGTTCTTCTCGGCTATAAGGGGCAAGATCAAGAAACGACCTCATTTGCTAGACGGAAACATTTTATAGGAGTTTAATAAAGATTCGAAAGCACGAATTTCTGGTTAGAGCCGCACGTAGCCGGTTTTCAAAAAGACTCTCTTATAACGGTGTGAAATCAAGAATAACATTTTGTTCCAGAAGCGCATATTTCTCGTCGAACAGTGCTCTTTCTTGGACTATTAGTACTGATTCCGTAGCGTAATGCTTGTTGATTCCAGTGCTGTGCTTATGTCCTGAAAAAAACCGTTTCCGCCAAAGAAGCAAGGTAAATAAGATCGATTCACATGTGCGAGCAAGGCTTCTTTATCCAATTCACGGAGCTTTGGGTGAGGCAGCAATGAGGGTTTGGCAATTAACGCTCAATTTTCAAGCAACACTTGAATTGTAATCATTAGAATAGGTGCTCTTGTGACGGCAGTGGTTAGAGGTATTCTGCGTCGCACATAAAGTCGACCTCGCGCTTATGTCTCATCAAGTCATCCATCACTCCGTGGTTGGTGAATTGGTACCACAATTGTCTGGGAGGATAAGCAGCACTGACTCGATGTAGCGGTCGGCCACGCGACTGATTGTAAAGGGCAAATATGCATCCAGTCACCTTGAACGAAGCTAAAAGTTGTAAGCAAATTCATATCGCATCCCTCAGAGACAATGCCAAGAGCTTTATCATTTATCTTCTATGTTGTATTACTATATATCAGTGCGGTGCTGATATAATGTAATTTTAATCTGTTTGAATCAAACCATAAAACAATTGTTCTTTTTGACAATTTCAAAGACCAATTATTGAGAAACGCCAGGAAAAGTGTTTACGAATGCACAATGTGTCGTTCTTTTTTTTTTCTGGAAATTCCGTTAATGCGAACTCGACGTTTATGATAAGTGAGGTAGCGAGGATATTTCTGCCGCTAACGGCCATGACTCAGAAAATTTTGTGTAAGAAAATAGGCTCCCAATGTTCATGATCTCTCATAAAACCCACTGTGTATGTCCTAATTGTTTCAACACTAGCTGTAGCATATTCAAAAGTTGAGTTATGCACATTGTACTTTTACGAACTGCTAGACGTCGCATTACCGATACTCGGTCATATTTCCCGCAACCAACGCTGCAAGAATTGAACTATTAAGCTACAAAATTTGCTTCAAACATGCCGCTCGATTACCCACTACCAATTTTTCGAGCATCTCGAATATTCTTCATACAGGAAATTGCACCGGTAAGCAAGCCAAGGATGAAATGGCTCTCAATAAATTCAGTTCCAAATGCAGACTAGTGTGCGGCAGAAAAACGTAGCTTTTATTCGCGCCGGATTTATGCACATTTTACTTATTTCTTATTCTGATCAATAAGGCTTATTCTCAGATATGCTGCTATTATGAATAAAGCATGGAATCCATCAATGATTTCCAAACTGCTTATAATGTAATGTCATTGTGATTGAGAAAAGTTACAATTTAGATGTGGCCGAGAACTCCCCGTTTGAAATAACGCCCTTTTATTTGCTTGTTTTGTTGATGTTGGATCACAGTCAGGTTGATTATGGTATCCTGTAACTACTTGAACAATTTGTGCACAGACTGAAGTAAATTCGACAAAGCGTACTCGAATTTGGAATCCGTTGAATGGAGAACCTACCCATGTTGGACGTTCAATTCAGAAAAAGGGAAACGGAGAAATTTTGCTAAGTAATCAGTAATATTAAGATTTTCTAGGAGCCGTTTTTGCAGAAACTGTGTTTGCGATTAAATTTCAACTACATAGTCGAAAAAAAAATGTCAAGAAAAAGTTGGGATCGCGTTGCATCCCGCTGATGTGGTTTCTATATAGGAAAAGAGGGAGTTATGAAACATGTGGAAGTTCTTTCTCCTAAAATCGTACTAATATATCATTCGTAGCGATGAAGCTTGCTGAGACCCGAAACTTTACTGTACATGGCAATAATTCGCTGTGAAGTAGAAACAACGAGCTCCGAATGCAAAACGTAGTCTCTTTTCGATTGTAGCATGTAATATTAAGGTCTTCTCAGAAATCAAATTTGGCATCAGAATCTCCAGTTCTCATACTTTCGGATGATTTCTACAGGTCTAGTGAATAAGCTCTGCTGGATGAAAAAACCAGAAAATACGAACATCTTCTACGGTGGGCCAAAGTATTCCACCCAGTTCGTGGTAGCAAGTGGAGAATGTGGAGAATTTTAAAAGAACTGTACGCTCTTTCTCCAGAAATACTCTTACAGAAAATCCTCTGGCGATAACCTATATTTTCGTAACATTGAAATCTACTTATAATCAAAATTTTGCTGCATGATGCCGCAAGCTATAGAAGAAAATATGATGCTCAGTGAATTCCTAGAGCGAGGAGGACCTACTGGGCTACTCTTGCACGTGATAGGAAAAAGGGAAGTGTTGCTAGCACCCGCTCGAGTTACTCGATGATAAACGGGACTACAGGTGATACAGATGATACAGGTGATACCGTAAATCCGCTATAAATATGAAACAGCACAATTCGAAAGCAAGAAGTATTGTTCTCTTGGATAATAAACGACAAGAAGATGGTCTTTGTAGAAACCAAGCACAGTGTTGGAATTTGCGTGTTCAACCTATTTAATCATAAAAAATAGGGAAAATCTAAATAAATGTAATGGAGAGCTGAAAATGTGCTCACTTTTGTTAGGATGTGATTTTTACGCTTACATTAGGATATTTGATAAGATTTGGATTGAAAGTATGAATAGGAAGATAGGAAAAACAGGAAACGTTCACATCTTAGTGAAGGTATTGAATTTTCTACGGGCGGTATGAAGCAGCAACTGGGCAGAAGCTCAGAGTGGCTTGTACCTAACAAATGCAGAGGATCACCATTTCGTCGTGAACACTATAAGACATCATTTAAGTGCTTGTTTCGAGGCACATCGGCATGTCACCATAGCTATTTTAACGCTCTTTACCGGCTGATAGCTTGTTACGGTGAATCACTCACATGGGTACCCGAACGGTTCGTCTTCACGAAATGCCGCACCCCAGCACACGAAAATATGCTGGTTCAAACTGTTTTGCTTCCTGGATTCCAAGTTTTGCCTAGCCTGTGCTCCCACAGGTCGTAATCACAACAGAGCAGTAGGCAGCCCTTGTGGATCAGAGGGAGATTACTACCTTGCGACAGGTTACTTCGAAGATGAAGATCATCCCTGTTGCGGTTTGCTGTTAAATGGGCATTTTCGCTAGGAAATGCCAAATCTTTCTGAGCTTGGGTAACCCTCCTTCGGAGCTGATTTCTATCTGTACTTCGCAGTCCGGCACCCAGTAACATCTCTTAGCTACGATAAGGCAGTGAGCCATTTGGGAGGGTTACAGTGACTTATTCTTCTTGCTCTAGCCAACAGTAGGTGGAAACCTTGTCATAATTGGTCATTGATATCTCCACGATTATTACGTATGCAGCTACACTCACACCCTTCACGCTTAAGCTCTTTGTCTCTCTTCTTATAATCAGGTCGCTCTAACAGCAGTTCACAAAGATGCCGGCTTCGTTTTGTCATAGTTACGCACCATTTCCGGAGTGGCTGCAAAGCAGCGACTAAAGATACTCTCGTTTCGCACTGACCATGTTTCCATGACTGCTTTTCGCTGCTAAACAAAATGGTGGATCTTTGATAAGCCACGTATGGGTGTATTTTGTAGTGGGTGAGGTGTACAACGAATTCGTCTCTCAGGATTCTTGTCAGATCGTACTCTGCCATGAGAAAGAAACCAAACAATAGGCAAAAGTTATTATATTGTAGTTCCTATTGTGCAGACGCGTGATCAGATCGTAATAATTTGTCTAATCAAGACGATCTTTTCTCTCATTTTGCCTGGTTGTAGTTTTTGAATTTTTTCTTCCGAAAATGTTTCTTCAAAGGGCGTAACAGACGATAATGCGATGTTGTGTTGTCAGTGCCATACGGTCGATGTGGTATCGTGCCCAGCCCAGACTCTCCAAAATGTGACGAGTTGACTGCAAAGTAAGGTGACCGGATCTGCTAAGCTGCTGACGTGTGTATAGCGATCGTTGTCTTCCTCGTGTGCTTTTTATCTTAAGGCTGCACTTATCACTCACATTGGGTGACAATTAAGCTTCCGGAGATTTTCTTTATATTGTGTGAAATAAAAGCACAGAGGCCAATTAGGAGTGGACCTTCTGCAGAAAAGGATACTTTTATGGAGTTTTTGGTAGATTATTGATAGAGCGTGTAAGGAGCGTCTCTGATGATTTTCTAACCTGTTATGCTATACTGGACGATGTTCGTTCTCAAAGCTTTCAATCCTTCGGAGATCATAACAACATCACTCTTCGCGAACCACCTCTGTATCGTTCTTTCATTCACAGTAACGCTTTTCATGAGCTTTACACAATTCTAATTCTTCCGTTTGTTGTGCCATTGTCTTCAAGCTTCTAAAGCACATGTGCCCCTTTTTCGGATCGCAGTTTAAGAGCCTCAGCGCTGCTCTGTAGGTTCTACTCACATATAGAACATTGCAGCCATTACTCTCTCTAATTGTTGAAATTAATTTTATAGTTTGTTGCCATCCGAAAACATAGCGGTCTCGACGATCATAGCCATGGTGGTTCTTAGATTTGTGACCTACACAAATAACATTCTCTATAGAAAAATCGCTGTTTTACTAGATACTAATGCTAAATTTATGTATTACTCAACTGTGAACTTTTACCTAAGATCTTTCATTTTATATGGTATGCATCACATCTCTCAGATAGCACTTTCTGGACACCCGCGACAATTATTGCATAATAAAAACTAGAAAATCAAACTTAATAAAAAAATATCTGTACGGTACAGTGTTATTCACATCTCGTGGAGACATTAGCTCAATCCAAAATCAATGCAGATTTCGTAATACTTTTCGTATACTCTAAGAATCTTTCTAGGGCTTTGTCACTATAACTAACCGCAAGTCTGCGTGTGGAATAATTAAGTCAATATGACTTGTATTTCTTTCAGATTTCATACCGCAGAGCAGTATCCACAGATTAAGCCTTCGATTGATTACTAATATGCTTATAAAAAGTTTTTCTCCAGCGGAGGAGGTCGCTACTTCTTTAGCTCCCGTTTAACATAAATGGACCCACAGATTCTGCGCTTTTGATGGACGCACAAACACGCTCAGCCGTTCGAGAACATGTAAAAGAGTTTGATGTAAACACATCAATGGCTTCGGAAACAATGATTTAAAGAGTAAGATGACCAGGAAGCTTAACAGACGAATGTCGCACGAACTGAGTGATCCTTCCCCCACATTAGCGACATTCCAAAGGTTGAAACAGCTATGCCATGAGACTCTATCTCATGAACCGCACTGCCAGTATCTCTTTCTTTTCAACAGAGCTCCGACTACTTCTTCTGTGATAGATCCTCCAAAACTAGGCTTAGAAAGAAAATGCCTTCAGCGACTCCTTGACATGCAAATCGCGGTATTTTGCACTTGTGTTTTTTATAAACTTAACACAACGTCTTCAAATCTTGTGTGAGCATCCAAGATTTCAATCAAAGAAGAGAGTTCGTTTCAAGCGGCAAAAACCTTGTAAATACAGGTTAAATTCATCAGTAATTTGCGAAACATTCTACAATAGAAACCTGTGTTGGACTAAAATTTTAAAACGAAGTTGTGGATTGAATTACTATTGAGAAAAGTGAAGATCAATGTAATTCAGACACCACTGCTTGGTTTGGCCTCGAACGGCATTACTTTGCCAGCCGTTCGATACAATCCGACATATAGAGAAACTCTTTCGGTCTATTGTGCCTATCACACAGCATCGCCAGTATGGATTTTCTGCTCGTATTTGTCTTCTGGATCATACCGACTACACTGCTGTAATTACTCACAGCTTTTAGTAACAATAATTTGAAATGAGGAAATTGAAACTTCACGCTACTAGATATTCGTTAACGCTTTGATGATTACCTAAGTGCCCAATAGACATTACGGGCGATTAAACGCAGTTGGTGAATGCTGAACTGATACCCTTACAATCGTGTCATGATAAGCTATCGAGTGATAAAATCAAAAGGTATACCTCCGCTGCAACCCTTTTAATAGAGTGGTTTCATTTTTAGAGAGAAATAATGAGTTTGACTTCAAATAAAGTAGTTTAAGGATAGAAGTTGGATAAAAGCCTATTCTTCCAAGGTGGTTGTGTAGAAATTTTCTGCATATGTTTTAATAAAATGAAACCGATTTTATAGCGATGTCTAGGAAATCATGCTATGCAGTAGTATATAATTGTTTTCCAACACTTATTCAAAAATGCTTTGGAAATGGATACGCGCCTTCATGCAAAAATTTGAGGAGAACTCGACCTCAGGAGGGAGTTGAGCCCGCGTTTCATCCATACCGGAGATGCTGTCACCACTACACCACCAAGGCACATTTGCTCCACCACCCTTTCTTTAAAATCTCTCTGTTAACTCTCAGCCACCAACCTTCAACAGGTTTGCTCGGTATGTCATTTCCCTTTATAAATCCAGTTGAGCTGACAGCCGTTGTTAGATATAACACACGAGAATCTATTTTTCCCAATCGATTGTTCTTCTTTCCGATCGATAGGTTTCCTCGGTTGTAAGTGGCCGACGCTTCGGCAAATATGCCTTTTCCAAAGCCTGAACGTATACGTTAGGCGATGAAAGAAGCGAATCACTAGACTTAGTGCGAAAAATTGCCATTTCTAATAGGTACAAAGAAAGAACAGCAAATAACGATAGGCCCAAAGGGAGCGAAAAGCCTCGCAATGGGAACGACAAGGCGCCAAACCTAATCCATAAGGTACCTCTCATACTACCTTTTATAACAGACGAAGTCAGTACCGCTATTAGAGGGTGTCTATAGAACAGTGGTTCAGAAGATTCTGTAGGAATTGCACACTCCTAAACACTGCGTCATCCATTAGTTCGAAACCGTCTATGTAATACAAAGGACTGCGTTGTTTGTCCCAACGGTGGAGACGTCGATTGCACGAGCGTAGATACAATATACCTAATCTCTTGTAAGACATGGGTGAGAAA
>JAHQIW010001863.1:0-18510 GCA_019055375.1 Parelaphostrongylus tenuis | reverse complement strand
GCTAAGCCATCTTTGCTTTGCTGACGATATCGTCCTCATAACACCATGCATCAGCCAAGCGAAGATATGATGTTCATCGAATCCCAAGACGAGCAGGACTCACTGGGCTACTATTGCACGCCATGGGGAAAATGGAAGCACTGCTGGTCCCCGCTCAAGTCACTCAACGATCAACGGGACAACAGGTCATACAGGTGATTGTGATTGACTTCCCTACACTTGCTTTGAGATGGGGCTGTCGTTTTGTGCGACGGCCCCATGTTGAAGCAAGTATAGGCAAATTGTATACCATGATGTCCATGAGAAAATGAGCAGTTGAATGTTACGAAGACCAAGTGATTTTAATTACTCCTGGTTAATGAACTTGGTGATTATTCCTCTAGCGCCAAATCATATATGACGACCTAGTACTTTCATAATACTGCCAAAAATGCAGCAAAAATCATAAATTCAAATAAGAAAAGTATACGAGACATCTACCTAAGCTGGCCTCCGTCATGGTTATCCAAGGGTTCGAAACATTCACGAGCTACTTTCTGTAAAAATTACGCAGGATAGCAAACTAAACAGATTGTGACCTCAAGGCACCTACATGTCTGCCTGCGGTTGTGTCGTACAGTGTCAGGAATAAAGTGATGATTATACCAAATAAACTCAACTGACCCGCGCTTGTATTTCCGAAATAAAGCATCTTGCTTCAGCTTCAAGTCGTTTTATGTTGTCCAACCTTGACAGGAGGGCCCGGTTATCATCTTTCTTTCCATTTTCCTCTAGACGTGCATAGTATGAGCGTTTGAGTGCAGTTCGAAAATTAGATAAGGCACTAATCGTAAGGTTCACTGAAGATAGTCATGCAATTGCAGAGAGAGAAAAACATTGCAAGGCATACGGCAACACACCTGGAGCATGAAGAATCCAGAAAAATGCGTTGAAGAACTCCGAAAACGTGAGACACATTGCATCACGTATCGAAGAGCACGAACGAAGACGAATCGTACAGTCGGAACTGAGCCTATACAGGCCTACAGATACATATTCACCTATAGTCCGAACTAAAATATAACATTTTGAGCTGATTAATATCTTTTTCCAATCATTCCTTAACAGACAAATTATCGATACTTATTAGTGTTATTCATGCGCATCGGCACAGTGATTTCAAGTCTCTCCGATACACACGTGTCGATGGTCCGATCTCGCACCCAAAGCTCACCAAGCAGGGTCGCTAAATTGGTACCAGGCTTGACTGGGACATGGCATCACTAAGTCAACACCTCATTAAGCCATCGCTAGTCACTATTAAAAGAGGCATAATATGGTTTCAATCACCCCAAACGAAACTTGATAAAGACGAATGCATGAGCTCGGTGCGCCTTGAGCGCGGGATCGAACCATCGATCAACGACTGGTCCATGATGTGTTCCGCAGAACACCTCTACACTACACCACGCGCGTTCTTGTCCACAAGTCGAAAGGTCAGCCAAATAAAATTCTTTATCACCACCCTCGTGCTGCTGGCTAGATTAACAAAGAAATTATGATTGCTCGGTAACAAACTGATTTCAAAAAATCGGTTTTCTACAATGTTAAAATTAACCGAACGTACCTTATGAAGGATGCTGGGCGCCGAAAAATGACATGGGACATAGTCGGGAATAGAAATATGCAGAAAATTATTGTTAATATTCGGTACCTCCCATGCTGGTGGCTTATCCGGGTTGTACGCTTGACTGAAATGGTCAAGACTAGATAGCATATTAAATCGAAAAAATCAAAAACAGTGAAATATAGAAGACTCTACCTGAATGCGTACGTGTAACCAGTCGAGTAGTTTCAAAAAGAAAAGTAATAAGTGACAACAATTATACTTGATTAGAACGAAAAATAGCAGGATAATGGGTGCTCCAATATTTCTTCCGCGTTTCGGCAAAAAAAGGATAAAGCTCTCGGGCGTTGACCAGTCCCTAAGGGATGCATCATGCATTCGTCTTGAATTTTTAACTTTGTTTGAGGTAACTTAGTGCATATGAGGCCTCTATTGAGTATAGTGCTGCCTACTCGTATGGGACCACTCTGTTATCAATTTGCCGACCCCAGAGGGATGGATGGCTTGGTGAGCCATGAGCGCGAGATTCAATTATTGACGATGCATGCGATGCAGAGCATCTCTAACCGCGGCGCCACATGTGCACTTCGACATTTTTGTTAAATTGTTAATTGTTGAGAGAAATCGCTTAGTCAACAATTTAGTAACCATCATGATCAGTGAAATACAACCATTTCCTCAGCAAAGGCTGGATACGTTCCTCCAAGAAAGAATGAGCCTGCGATCAAAGAAGTCGGCGAGGTCACTCTTGAGTTGGTGCGAGTTTTCAAATTCTTCTCCGTTACATGTTGGTTTGAAGCGCGGAAGAGAAATGTCGATGGAGCAATATCAGGTTTAAACAGTGGACAGGGTACTGTTTTTCAACCGAGTTTCTACGAAATAAGGCGAGTCTATTCTGCAAAGTCGACCGTTATTATGGAGAATGGCGACACCGAGTCGTTCCGAACGCTCTTCTCGCACCTTAGCAGCTAACATCAGGAGCTGCTCTTCGTAGACGTCGGCACTGACTGCTTGTCACCGAATTCTTAGAGCAACATGCCCCTCACCCCCCTCTTCCGCTAACCTCGCATCACCACGAGAATAAGCTTCCAAGCGTTTAACTTGTGCTTTGGCTGAGCTGGCGGGTCTGGCTGCTAATATCCTAACGTGGAATTCTCGTATCCTACCCCTTTGCTGAAGCTACTGTAACGTTTCCCATGATACCACAGCCTTTTTCGGCAATGACCCGGTTTTTGATATATAACACCTATACCACTGTTCCAAGATGAAATTGTTCCGCGAGCAAAAACGACTGTTGATCTTCGACGAGTATCGCTGAGTGGCGAAGCAGCACTTCAACTCCAACGCTACTCGTGTAGCATCAACAATCGTTTTCTGCTCTCAGAACAATTCTATCTCAGAACAAATGTATAAGTGTTATGTATGAAAATGACCAGAAGAAGCCGCTCTAGACGACAGTAAAAACAAAAACTTGGATGCATGAAAAATAATCAATGAAAACGGAAAATTCCCGGAGATTTCTTGGCAATCCAATCGAAAGCAAAAGCCAAATGGAACAATACTATGAAACAGACTGAGGGACAATCAAATAGAATGATAGATGAAAACCAACAGAAATGGACTTGTTAGCTGATCGGCTTCCTCTTCAGTGAGTCGAGGTGAGTTAATAGCACGAATTGGTGGCCGTGTGAATGAGGGACGTCGACGATACATCGCCTCGAGCGATGGCGAACGTGTAAGGCTAGACATCGCCTATCGAAATGGTCCCTGAAAAACCCGACTTTTCCAACTGAAAACAACAAAAAGAAAAATCGCCTAAATATGTCGAGATACTCGAAAAAAAAGGCTGACACGAAAGAAAATAACTGGACCAGACAACGATCTCAAATACAAATCACTCTTTTCTCAATTGATGGAATTCGCAGTTATCAATAAAACGCAAAAAAATCGACAAGAACTCCACCTTCTGATAGAAATGTTTCGATGTCATAACCACGATCTCACGATAATATCGCCTCCCAGCAAGCGACAATACGCGGGCTCGACTCCTGCCCAAGGTCAAATTTTTGCACATCACTCAACATTCAATCGATATTCAGTTAGAACGAAGAGAAACCAACTCATCGAATACGAACAATCACACAAAAGAAAAGAAAGAACGAACAAAACTTGTCTTTAACGAGTAAAAAACAAGTAGAAATCCACGGCAATTATGTTCCCCGACATTACAACCGCAAAGGACCAAAATGACAAAATATCGATCGGTAGATCAAGGAATCTTGGGGAATGAAAAGAAAAAAAGAATAGTTCAGATCGACGACAAACGTGGCGTCACAGGCGCTTTTCCCCGTAACAACTTCGTCGATTTGAAATTTGGCTCGTTGTTTAGGCGCCATTTCGTGTCAGTTCCGCAAAGCTCATTGCAATTTCAGGATCAAGCGCGCATTTCGAACGTGGATTTTTATTCACCGTTTGTTTTCGACACCATTAGCTATGAGGAGGCAGCTCTGGTCTAGCTTCGTCTTAATAAAACCCGTAAAGCTGTCGGCGTTAATCAGCGCCTGACGGATGCGTCATGCATTCGATTCCATTCGTAGCATTATTTGAGGTGACTGGATGTATACCAGACCTTTACAATAACTCGAGGTCGTCTGCCTATGGATGCATCAAGTCAGTGCTGCTCTCCTTCCAAACAGTCTCGTACTAACTCACCGACCCCGGAAGAACGAGAAGCTTGATGAGCCTCAGGAGCGTCATCGAACCAGCGACCACGTGTGTGTTGCTGGACATCTACCCACTGCGCCACGCGTGCTTTCGTAGTAGTGCTGGATTATTACTACTCTGTGGATTTCTGTTTTTTTAAAACTTCCAGTAGAGTCACTGAAGCGTATTTTAGCTCTAATTTGACGAACCTCATTGTGTTCCATTTAACTAGCACCTACTAGATATCAGATGTTACTATGGGACGCTATGGCCGAGTGGTTGTGATGTTGGTCACGGTGCGCATAGAGCCGAGCTCCACCCCCCCCCCCCACGTCTCTCCGGCGGTCAACAACAACGCCATGTGGAACGGCGCAGCTAGGCTTCCCTCGAGATTGCAAGGAGGACATTCTCGGCTTGTATTCTATGTCACTCAAGAACAAGACGAAAAACGAGTTGAATGTTATAAGCACTGGGATCCGCACATCAAAAACTGTGATGACGGGCCGTGTAAATGATCAAGATAGATATTGTTACTATGAGATTGGTGCGAAACTAATGGCGGTTTATGTAATATTGAAATTTGACGTTTGATAGTGGATCAACGGTACTTATCCGTTAGTTGAGCGCCAATTCGACCCCTTGTAAAAAAGGCATTTCTTGGTATTTTTCAATGTCCAAATAGTTTCTGGGTAGCACAATAAAAGCAATTTGAATGTTCAAATCCATCTTTAAGAGGGCCTTGTTATTGCGCCGAAAGAGCAAAAATAATATTTTGTTTCGCATTGAAAGATTTCTCGCTGACCAAAGCTTTGCCTTCGGAGTTTCATGAACCAATTGATAGATCAAATCTTGAGGATTTTAATGGTCTGTTTGACTTTTAGGATGGATCTGGTATAACGCTGTAACAGCTAAAAGAAGGTTGAGTTTCGCAAAAAGTGGGTCACTCCAACAATTTTCTCTTCACTTTTATCCAGTGGAAAAAACGCATTTTATGATCTTTTTCAATGTTTGAGTAATTAATCGATAATCTAAATCAAGCGAACTTGAATGATATAATTCACATTCGAAAATTCTTGTTACTGCGCCGAAAGAGCAAAAATAATATTCTGTTTCTCATTGAAAGATTTCTCGCTGACCAAGGTCTCCCTTTTATAGTTTCGAAAACCTACGATAGATCAAATCTCAGGGTTCCTAAAATACTTCTGATGTTTTTGATGAACTCCTTAATGTTTCATAGGAACCGAAACAATGTCACTCGGGCGCACAGGACGTCTCATCTAAAAAGACTTTCTAGGAGCACATGCACAACATGAATCAATACTTTCAGCGCAATACCGAGGTCTTTTTTGAAAAGAAATACATTTTTCAAATTCTTTTCTTCTAAGTTGTCGATTGATTACCTAAGCATTAGAAACGATCGAAAACCACGTTTTTCCCGGTGGATCAAAGTGAAGAGAAGATAGTTTAAGTGATAAATTTTTTCCGAAGCCCAATCTTCCTTTGGCTGTTACAGCGTTACAACAGGTCCGTCGTAAAAACCAAATTGATCATTGGAATCCTTAAGATTTGCTTTATCGATTGGCCTATGAAACTCCGAAGGGAAGCTGTGGTCAGCGAGAAATCTTTCAGTGGGGAACAAAATTTTATTTTTGCTTTTTCAGCGCAATAACAAGGTCTTTCTAAAAGTGAAGTACATTCTTTAGATACATTTGAATTAAGCTATCGAATGATTATTTGAACACTGAAAACCCTCTAACACTTCTCTCATTATTTCTCCGTAGTGTAACTCGCTCATAGTGGAATCGAGTTCTGTGTGTGGTTATATCCGCGAATTTGAGAGTTACAAGGATTGATCGCTGTTTACATGTTGTATACTGATAAAATGCATTTTGTTTCGAATCTCCGGGTAGCCAAGTCAAATAGAAGCTCCTCAGCTCATCACCGTTCACGTCAGCCCTTGTCCTTGCACATCACAAAGACGCCCGTTAGCCGACTGAGGGAGGACCTTCTCAGCTTATCACCGTTCACGTCAACGCATGCCCTTATTTACCAGAGGACTTGCTGAACGCGATTGGAATTATTCTAGAGCATTAGACTCTTACAACGAACTTGGGATTGAAGGGCAGGAGAAATATTTAGGCAAATACCATCGCATGCATGATATCCAACATCATACAATGCAACTCATATCGACTAATTTACCGAAAGAAACATCTCTTTCTTTTGTTTTTCTCCTTGTAAATGTGATCAGGACGATATCTTTGCTTTTTCTTTGAGAAAAGTCCACCATGTTCTGCTTGCAGACTATAGCGATTTCGCAAGCTGTTGCTGTTGATAATTTAACAAACTCCAGTATACGATTGTCGTCTCTGACTGTGAAGCCAGCGCATCCTCCAATGAAAGATCAACGGGCTCAGTCAAAACTTTCGCTATCTTGCATGTCTAATCTGCTCTATCTCGTTTGTTTATGGAAATCACACGAATTTGGCATTTCTCCTCGCTCTATGGATTAACAACATGTCCCAAGTAATACAAGCATCAATCGCAATGCTGTGTTCAAATTTTCTGGAAAAATGTCTTTCATTATGCACTGCGATTATTACAGTTTCAGTTTACCATTGAACCAAGTGAAGAGCAAGAACGCTGACGGCATTGCAGTGTTATTAGGCATCAGACGTTCTGACTACGGCCAACCGACAGCAATATTATATGATTAGACTCATGTTCTCCACAGTGTTCTCTAGTCTTATCCGTTCTCCTGTTGACTGAGTATGTGCAAGGGTCACATCAGCCGATCCCACCTTTGTGCACTCAGTTTACTTGTGTAATAGAGTTTTTGTCATCGGGCACAGTATAACCAATTACGGATGAAATCATGTGACAGTTTGATTTGAGAGAATGTTATGAAACCTTTCGAGGTTAATCGCTAGTGGCCTGCGTACGTTTTGGCAGTCTCACCCGTCTCATCAGAGCCACACGCCCACTAGTTGTCCCTACTGGTACGAGGGACGGGAAAATATGTTCTGTCCAAATCGCGATCTGCGATTTTCATCACTTTTCAGTCGATGGCTTTCGACTGTTATATAGAATATACACACTGACTTTTAATCGACTGCTTTTCATATCTCGATACAAAAATTCAATATGGCCTGAAGAGATGTTTGACTATCGGTGAGGGTGACCATTGGTACTGCCATATCCTCAGAAGGGCTTAAGGCATTCTCTCAGACTTTATCAACTGTTTATACCGAGATTTTGAAAATCACTCAAAGGTATTTGACACTTGTTGATGCGAAAGATGATATGACAGTTTTACTGGCGAGTACGACCAAAAGCGCCGGTACGTGGTTTCCAGAACTGCAAGCACATTTTCGATAACACTCTTTGACGTCGCGAGCAATATTGTGCCCTCGACTTAAACAACACGGCAAACGATAGACAAGAGAAATTCTGCAAAATTCATGCTATAAAAACTTGCTGTTCAAATTTGGCCCAAAGTACTATGTTAAGATAAGCGTGAAAATGTCAAAGATTATTCAAGATAAGTGGGCAGTAAGAGAGAATTAATCCTCAGTAGCACGACATAGATTGCGGTCAAAAATTAGAAGAGAGACATAGCGGAAGAAGAAACGAAATGAGACGAAATCTCAGAAACGGTTCGGGATTGAGCGCACTATATACTCGACTCTATAAAACAGTGAAGATGACTGAGTTCGTATTTGGTCTCTGCTGTGACTTCTGGTGGATTACCGATAGGTGTCAAATCGGTATCTGTATTCTCCTGAGCAGGTCCGCCACTCTGACCAGAGAACAACGCTCGACTTGGTTACTCCGGAATGCGAGATTGAAATAACATCTATGTAGTTTTGCTTCTACGAATAATTATGTTCCTACAATGACGTTCCTGCTATAATTATAATTCGTCAAAAATTGAAACTCTACGACAGAAACTTCTGATACACTTTGGGAAATTTGAAGCGAGCCACATGTGAGGTTTCAACTTTATTCGCCTAAATTTGCTCTGAGTATTGGCAAAAAATTATCGTAGCACTGCTCGAACTGAAGAAGTATCGAACTCGATTAGAACAATACGTGGTGTCATACAAACACTTTGATGCGTTTTGTTGGACACCTCTTACTACTGTAGGAAGATGGATACACAAGAATTGACGAATCGCCTGTGACACTCTTACCTTCTAGAAAATTTTATGCCCATTGTGGCACCGAAACAATAGGTACTGAAATGTCGAACATGAATAAAATATTGTTACTGGGTGACTGAGCTCCATTAACAGTAAAATCGATAACCAATATAGAAGTGATAAACTATTTGGTACTATTCGGAGACTCTACCCATTTTCGCCCTTTGAGAAAAAGCGCTTTTTGCTTAAAGTTACACAGCTATTCGGTAACCTGATTTTCAAAGATTTAAATGGTGTGTTTCATTTCTAAAATGGCCTTTTGAATGTGCTGTGTCTGTGTAAACAAAATCATGTTTCACATCTAAGCATTTTTCACTTGATGGACTTTTTTCATTAGAATTTCAGTAATCATGTGATATCTTGAGTCTTGATAATTCCATGAATATACTTTCATTTTCAGAAAACCTTTTTCAATGCGCCATAGCAACGAGAAGAACATGCGGTATCGGACTCGGCCCGCATTCTTTGCTTCGGTATGTGAACGCGAATAAAAAGCAGAAACTTGGAAACTCAGAATGAACATATTGAAATGTTGGCATGTGCACTGTTAGTCGGCTACTGGTTAATTACAAGCTGAAAAGCTGAATGTCAACAGGAATGGAATTACGGATCCAACTACTACATTTGGCTGCAAGGCTTTTTACAAAGGTTCAATATTGTCGATTTTTTCGACTTGAGAATTCTTGTTGGTAACTACCATTGTAACTTCACGTATTGAGCAGCTGGATGTGACTACGAATTACGTTAGAACAGAATCTCAGATTCGTTGCGCTTACTCAACGGAGCGTTAGAACATGCTATAAAAGTGCAGAAAACACTAGTAAAAGCTGAAATACCAAAAACATTTGCGTTGTGTTGCTCTGTCTTCTCAGTTGTCCATCATCAATTTTGACCGTCTCGTCTTCCGATCATTCATCAACCGTCATAGATTGCTCTTAATAGTATCTTAACAGATTGGCCACCGTGTGGTCACCATAGGCCACGATAAGTAGAGTAATGGCAGCATTCGAAACCATGTTTCAAGCCCCTTGAGCCTACTTTGAATACTTTTCTCAGTTTGTAAAGCGAAGCATAGAACGGAAGTCTCGAAAAATTGCTTCGCCTCACTGAACTGACTAATTATTTAGTAAATCTTTACTGAGCTCTATGCGCCTGCCAGCCACATTGTGATTGGTCCAACGCCACTGCATTCAAGAACCGTCAGTTAATGAAGATGTTATAAGAGTAATGTAGATACACGTTAGAAATGCCATTTGTAATGCTTTGACTATGAATTGTTGTAGTGAGCACACACGGCGCACTAGTTAGAGGTGCTCTTCGTTGCCACAAGGTCGATCGTTCGACCATGCGTTCATGGCTGATCAAGCTGTTTACCCTCCAGGGTCGCTAACTTGGTGCTAAACTTGTCTAGGAGGATAAGCAGCACTGAAACAATGCAGTGGTTACCACCGGGATTCATCGTAAAAACAGGATATGCATTGAATCACCTCAAACTAAAAATTGAAGACGAATACATGACGAATTTCTTAGGGATTGATCAACGCCGAGAGCTTTGAACTCGAATCGTTTATCGATGTAGTGGGTGTTCCTTAAAATCTGCGGTGTAGTCAAGGCGCTCAGAATTTCTAATGAATAGCAGGTTTTGAGAGCTTTGATATTTCAGCAATCGAGAATAGTGACTTATATGTCGTTTAGGTGATGGCTTTCAAGATATCAACTTAATATATTAGGTTGGAAAGAAAATTGCTATCGTTTCGATGGGAATGTCGTGTTTTCACATGAACCGTGTGTGACTTTCATATCATTTGAAAGGTCCACTTCTTGCGCATCTATTGATATACAAATTGTCTATATCTTCTGCAGAATGGAACTGTACACGGAGCAAAAACGTTTGCTGACGCTTTACGAGCACGAATTTGGTTCAAATGCTGCTGATGTTGTTCGCCGAATCAACAAAGCTTGGGGCGACCGTACGGTTGGATAATCAACAGTCCGCAAGCGATTTCGTCAGTTCAAGGCCGGAAATGAAGAGCTAAGCGACAGACCGAGATCCGGACGATCAATGCAACACTTTTTGGAAGGTCGCCGATTTGAATCTTTAGATGAAGTTGAGTAGTATGTCAAGACTTCCTTGAGTCAAAGCCGAAGTAGTGGTACTTCGATCAGATCCGAAATCTAGCGGGCCGATGGCAAAAAGTGGTGGATAATGATGCGCTGTATTTTGAAGAATAATTAATGTTGTTTGTTGTCTAAATATATGCATAAATTTTGAATTTTTCTCAATCAAACGATATCATTATTGCTACTTTATCTATTATTTATTTTAATTTACTATGGTTATTTTATCGAGGATTTTTTTCCCCATCAACAAAAGCTTCACATAGAAACACGTAATTTTACACAACGGAAAATACTTTACACGCTAACATGCTTTTCGTGTTTCGGGCGATTCATTCTAATGGTAAAAATATAGGCGAAATGCGAGTGAGAAATAATTTTTGTTTGGATGCTACGCGTTGTTAAAGGGTGCTTCAAAGAACCGAATAAGTATAGTTGTGGGCACAGATTTGAGATTTCGAACGACCAAAAGCACTCTTGCGAAAATCTCCTGTTCAGCAAATGAGATTGGCTTAAACATTTGTAACCGCTTAACATATGGATACCACATTCTCTTTCACACTTAAGCATCTTTCGCTGGACAGAAGTTTTCATTGAGACTTCCAATAACAATTCGATAGCACAAATCTCATCGATCTCAATTATAAGCTTGGTTTTTGAGCAAGAGCTTCTAATAGGTTGTTACACCTAAAAGGCTGTTGAGTTTCGCACTCGGCGCCGTGTCGACCGCGCAGCGCAAGTTACATGTTGCTTCTGGTGCGCGCCGAATGTGAAACTCAATATTCTTCTAGTTGCAACGGCGAACTAAGGAGTTTCTCTCAAAAGCTAAGGGTATCCTTAAAGTTTTTAAAATTTCCACTACGAATGGGTGTGAAAGCCTGAGAGAAAAGCCGTGTTTATCGAAAAATACTCAAATGTACAACACAGTTTTATTCTTGTTGCAGCAGCTCGCAAAAAAATTTTTCAGAAGGCACCATTGAAATTCTCAAGATTTGAGCTGTCGCTGACCATTGAAAGGTGATGGTTTGATGCCAAATTTGCAATATCCAACCACATACCGGTGGAAGGCGCATGCGCCGCATGTGGAAAGCAATCTTAATTTCAGAGTTGCAGCATAATAAAGAGATTTCTTTGACAGCAAGGAGCACTACCATATTTGCTGAGATTTGTGTTACCCAGGAACTGCTGAATTTCTTTAGGAAAAGTTTGCTCATCGAAAGACGCTCAAGTGTTGAATAACATATTTTTTCCTGTTGCAGTGTATTACGAAGACCTCCCAAGAAATAAAGTACACCTTTCAGTTTTTTGAGATTCAAGCTATGGAATAACTACTGAAATGTCTGGAAAGAAAAATAATATTTTTTTGAAAGTGCGTGTTGATAGGGAAAGTGCCGTCTCATACGCAATAATGAGCGCGTGCTCTTCCTACACTTGCTCAAGCTACATATTGAAAATACTTACACATAGAGTTTCATTAGAAATGATTAATTGTACAAGATGTGCTCTCAGGTTACGTTCTTGCAGGACAGGAGATACAAATGCACAATAGCGGTTAAAAGTGTGTTCATTTTCTACCAGGACTTGTTATTGCAGCCAAAAAATGAAGGATTTCCAAAGAAAACATTACTCTTATACTGAAAAACCTTTGTAAAAAGTTTATCAGTAATATTTCATTCTTTATGTAACGATCATACAGCTCTGACTTATAGGCTTCACCATAATTATCAATGAACCACTTATAACGTCCAAGAAGCAGGTTAACATTTTTAGCGTGAAATGTGATTTTCTTTTCACTCTTACATATTTCTGTGATAAGCCTTTATAAGACTATTTACGTTTTCAAAATCCTCGAAACTTGGGCTATCGAATGACTAGTAAAACTTTGGTGAAGAGCCATATCGAAGCCCCAGCCGAACAGATGAAGAAAATTGAGTGTGAAACATAATTCTATTTCCGCTGCTGCATGTAGAGAAAAGGCTTTTCTAGAAATTAAGCATGTCGTTGTGATCACAGAAATTTAAGGTTTCGAATGTTTAGCGAATGTCTGAAAGATTACTTTTATGCAGCGAAAAAGGCCTTCAAGCAATCGTATACCTCAGCTGGTACACGTCGTCCCTTAGGGGTACAGAACTAGATGAATATGTACAAAACCGTCGATAGAAAACCACACAAAAATGGCAAAAAATGGAGCTTTCGAAAGTTTTTCAAAACTTTTTACTTAACCTAAAGATTTTCAAAGTAGTTTTGTCTGTAAAAACCCTACCCATGACTGATGTTTAATCCCATACTGCTGGCATGCACTTTGATGAAGCATTACGCGTTTTGTGAAAGCTTATGTTCGCAATCTTTCATTCCTTCATTATCAATGAAGACGTTGTGTCTAGGGGCAAGCTACTCAACAATTAACGATTCTAACATATCAGGTCGAAAACTGCTTCTTTTTTTAGAACTGATCTAATCACAAATTTCTTTTCCGCGAACCATGTTTAGCTCATCTGCTTGGCATATCTTACAATATTGCTACGAGAGTGTGACACTTTGCTAATTATATCCAAGCAACAGAAAATTTCCATTTCTACTAGTAAAGTGATACTCTCCAAAGAAATGGCGGATTATAGATGCAAAATCAGCTTAACAAAATCAAGCGGCATTCAGACCAAACTTTCCTCCGATCTCAGAAGGGTTCAGCTTGCTTCTCTAGGTGGAACTCTCTAATAGCGTAAACTAAGGAGAAAAGTCGTCTATAACATATATATTGAGAGCAGTAACTACAGATGCCATTCCGCTACTTGAAAAATTCCATGGTTTCGATGGAGATAAAGTAACCTGGCTACTTGTGTCCACAAGTGGTTTTCCATCGTTCCGAAATCCGACATGCTATATCGTCGGTGAAAAACAGAACAACACCCGGTCCAGACAGGATTAGACCAGAACACCTGAAGAATCTGCCGCCAGTTCTCATCAACACCCTGGCTCGGCTCTTCACTCGCTACCAGTCAGAATGCAAGGTCCCTATTCAATGGAAAACCAGCAAGACCGTATTGTTGTTCAAAAAGGGAGACCTTCACGACATAGGCAATTATCGCCCAATCTGCTTGCTGTCCGTTGTCTATAAACTCTTTACTCGAGTCATCCTGAACAGGATTGACAGAACACTGGACGAAGGACAGCCATGCGAACAAGCAGGGTTCAGAAAAGGATTTAGTACCATGGACCACATCCACACGATCACAAGACTCATTGAAGTTTCGCGAGAGTACAAACAACCACTCTGTCTCACTTTTATCGATCTGAAAAAAGCCTTTGATTCAGTGGAAACAGAAGCGGTTATAGAGGCTCTGGATAACCAGGGCGTCCCTACTCGGTACATAATGATCCTTCGTGAGCTTTATAAAGATTTCACGACCAGAATATCTCCATTCTACAACAACATCACCATTGACGTAAGAAGAGGGGTTCGACAAGGCGATACAATATCGCCAAAACTATTCACTGCCACCCTACAAAACGTCATGCGAACATTAGAATAGGACGAAATGGGAGTGAAAATTGACGGTCGACAATTAAACCATCTTCGCTTTGCTGACGATATCGTTCTCATAACACCAAACATCAGCCAAGCGGAACGAATGTTGACTGATTTCGATAACGCCTGTGGAAAGATCGGTCTTCAACTGAATCTAACGAAAACAATGTTCATGAGGAACGGATGGGTTTCTAATGCCCCATTCACGCTCAACGGAACGACAATTTCCGAATGCTCCAGTTACATCTATCTAGGTCGTGAAATCAACATGATGAACGACCTAGCCCCAGAGTTGAGCAGGAGGAAACGAGCGGCTTGGGGAACGTTTAAGAGCATCGAAGATGTAGTGAAGAGGACAAAGAACATCCGACTCCGTCCCCACCTTTTCGACTCGACAATTATCCCTGCCCTAACGTATGCAGCAGAAACCTGGTCACTACGTAAGCAGGATGAAAGATCACTTGCCGTTATCGAACGCGCAGTCGAAAGGTCGATGCTAGGAGTATCTCGTATTTCGCAAATGAGACAAAGGATCCGAACTTCCGACCTACGTCAACGATCGAAAATCAGAGACGCCGTTCTACATGCCAGGATATCGAAAATAAGGTGGGCCGGACACGTGATGCGCTTCAACGACAACCGATGGACGAGAGCCGTTACCGACTGGATTCCTCGGGACGTCAAGCGCTCTAAAGGAAGACCACTGACCCGTTGGTCCGATTTCTTCACGAAAGCGATGGAAGAAAGATATGATGCTCAGCGAATTCCTAGAGCAAGGGGGTCCCACTGGGCTACTCTTGCACGCGATAGGGAAAAATGGAAGAGTTGCTGGTACCCGCTCGAGTCACTCGACGATCAACGGGACGACAGGTGATACAGGTGATAGCCTCGTTATGTAGACAATTCGCTCGAATAAACAATGCCTCATGGAAAGTGGAGAACGTGATTATGTCCTTTCTGTTTTTGATGCTGACCAAAGTAATGCCACTTCAGTACTGTTGAGACTTTGCTTGTCCATCTCATCACTTTCTTTGCAGTGTGTCTAGAATGGAATTTCTCTTCTTCATCGACACGCTAATGGAACCGACCCTTCTTTTTGAGCTTCTTGCTCATGCTGTTGCGACACTGCTTGTTGATTGCAGATTTGTCATACAGAAGTTCAGACGCTTCTTTGATGTGAGTTCGCGCCGACTATCAAATACGAACAAAGTAACGATTCCACGAAAGCCGCTTTTCCATTTTCCATCGTATCTAAGCAATAACAAGCAAAATTCAACCCTTTGGATACGACAGGGACACGGCGCTTTCCCACCTCGCGGCGCGCGGCAAACTTCGTGGTGTCGAGTGGTTGGTGATGCTACTGGCTTTCGGAAAGAAGGTTGCTGGTTCAACCCCTACTATGACGCTTCGAAGCAGATTTCTTGTGTCAGTTAGTGTTAGAGGTTTTCCCATAAAAGAGATTATAGCAAGAAGAAAACGCTCAGATGTCTCAAAAATTACTACTTGATATGATACGTATTTAATACGATCTTGGGGCAACAACTGAATCAACGCACGGTCTCGCAAAACGTGCATCCACTTCTATACAAGTTCTTCTAAAAATCGCGCACTGTAGAAAATACGTTTCCAAATTCGACTTTCACAGCATCGTCGAAAGAAATGCCTAAAAGTTCGATAAGCCTTGTTACCCCATTGATCTACGTTTACCACAAAGCGTGGTGTATTGTTTCAATAAATGTGTGTTTTTTTCTGTAATAATTACGTCTATAGAGAATTCTTTGATACCATTCAACGCCAGAAACCACTACTAAGACACCCCGCTGTGAAGCGTCGTGATAGGAGATCGAACCAGGGACGCGGACTGATGGAAGCGGATGGCTGAACGGAGTTAGCGTGGGGCCCTTGTTTAAAGTGAAGACTTAAGCACACGCCCCAATAAGAAATTTCATCAACAGGAACATTTATCCGAATGTCTCCCACCGTCACTTACATAGTCGATCGACGAGGCGAAACTTGTCGACAAAGTCGTGCGGTGTAGAATGTGCCCATTCTTATGTGAAATCTGATTCATTAGTTGAAACTTCAAGATATTTACACTTATAGTTATCGGTGTATTTGTCCAGTGATGTTGAGTGATGTGCAAAAATTCGACCCCACGTTTCACCTCATGCCGGGACAATCATTTTATCTATTATCTTCTTGCAGATGATCTTCAGTCTGTTTTTGTTATTGTTCACGTACATTAACAGGCGCGTCAGGTTACTGACTATTACCGTCAACTGTCAGCTCAACTGGATCTGATGCCGATATGTGCTTATCAGACTAAACCTTTTGAAGGTTGGGTACTGAGAGCTTCGAAGTCTCATATGGTACTAAAAGTGATGGCAGAAGAGAGGCCTTAGTGCTGCAGTGACAGCACGCGCCCAAGGGACGGGAAAGCCGAGGATTTTACTCGCTTCTAAACTTTTCAATATTGCACATTACACAGAAGCCTTCCTTTTCTTTGTTTTCATGTTTTATTTCCTGCTTTTCTGTCCTAGTATCTTTTCAATTCGTCGTTAATTCTTGTTTTATCGAAAACATTTTTCTGTTTGAGTCTTTAGTCTCTTTGTAGACATCTGATGATGAGTGTTCATTATGTGGTTCAATAATTTCGACTCCATGTTCGCAGAATTGCAACACATGCTTCCAGCTTCAAAAAATCTGGAACATTCTGTCGTAGTACTTGAGCTATGAGTCAAGAATTCAATGTATCGCATATCAGAAACGCGCATATCGCTGTTCGAAAGTTTCTTTTTTTTTGTTTGACAATGATTTCACTTTGTTGCCTCCGGATCACATCTCTGTTATTTGAGATGGTCATCAGGGTGTAGTCGGCGTCGTAGTGCACCAAAAACGCACAAAATCTTAATATAACTAGTTTTTCGCCTTCTAACGTTATCGTGGACCTATTGTAAGAATATTTAGGTCTATAAGTCCCAGGACGACGTGAACACGAGAGTTTTGCCAAGCGACCATACGTATAACCTTGAGAGCAGCCCATTGCAGTTCTTCGTAGGTGAAGTTGTTGCTTCTCCCCATTATATCATCATAGACGGCTGTATAGGGCAGTAATATCTTATAACCGAGTAGACTCAAGTTCGCAAACTTTCTTCGCAGCTGGTTCATCTGATTTTGGGGGAGTCTTCATAGTCGCAACCACTCGGTCGGGCTAGCAGTGCTTTAATCAAGTGCTTATATACCTCGTGCATCTTTTCTATGCTTGTCAGAGTCAACCGGACTATCTTGTAAAATTCATCGATATGCGTGCTACAAGGAATTACGATGCTGAGCACCTATCGTTCTACTGCCTCTGTGTCCATGGATCTTTTTACGAATCATGTAGCAACATGTGACCGTCATCATGCTATGTTGTGATTATCAAGTGTGAACTTGATTTTGTTCACTTTTTTCAGCAACTGAAATTCATTTTTGTTCTACTAAGTATAATTGCATTGGGATATTTGCTCTAGTAAGCAAAGTGACATCCTTTGAAGTGAATTTGAACGTATAAATACACCTCTCCAATTTCAATACCTCAGTTACACAAATTTTTTGTATTAAACACTCAGCAATACGTTATCATTTCATGTCGTTTCAAACACTATCAGAATGGTTCTCACCAACAGTTTTGATTCCAGTACCTAGCAGGGTGTTATCATTGAACTAAGATGCCATTCGTTGAACTAGATTCGTTGTTTTCTAAGTCTGTGGCTCTCCGTTGTTTCTTGTTATAAGTATTATCTTCCAAACGATTCGTTGACCGCACAAAATCTTAAAATCATTGACATATATTTGGCGAACTCCTCTAAGCATAATGAAAGTAGGGTTCACTTGGGAGGTCCTTTTCTCACGTTGAAAAAATACTTAGCTACGTTACTTTGTTCTGGACAAATTCTCGTAGTGATTTTGTATTGCGCATACGTTTAACTCTTTTGTAGATAGCGGAGGACTGAAAATTTTTTTTGTGAATGCGCCCGAGCAAACGGCTTACTAGAAATAGATTGCTGCGATATCGAGGAAGGACAGGTTGGATTGAAGCGGTTCGTACTTCACAACGGTTGTAAGAAATACATAAGAAATGGCGATTCAAGTAACATGTAATGCGGATTACATTAGGCGAACAAAGGAGAGCTATTGCAGTTAGAGCAGTCACGAGAGAACAGCAAGTACTTTTTGCGCTGTGTGAGAGATGCAACACATGAATTTTGTAATCTTTTCGCAGCTACGGCGCTTTGCCGAAGCATTGAGCAATACCGACTGCAGTATATTTTCATCCTTCTATTGCCGAAAGGAGCCGAAAACGGAAGGAATAA
>JAHQIW010001862.1:0-108011 GCA_019055375.1 Parelaphostrongylus tenuis | reverse complement strand
GTCACTAGATCGATCTCTATCACGACGCTTCACGGCGGGGTGTCTTAGTAATAGTTTCTGGCGTTGAATGGCATTAAATAATTTTGTATAGACGTAATTATTACAGAAAAAAACACCTATTTATTGAAACAATTCACTACTCTTTGTAGTAAACTTAGATTTATAGGGTAATAAGGCTTATCGAACTTTTAGGAAATTCTTTCGACGATACTATGAAAGTAGAATTTGGAAACATAATTTCTACAGTGCACGATTTTTAGAAGAACTTGTATAGAAGTGGATGCAGGTTTTGCGAGACTGTGCGTTGATTCAGTTGTTGCCCCAAGATCGTATTAAATACGTATCATATCAAGTAGTGATTTTTGAGACATCTGAGCGTTTTCTTCTTGCTATAATCACGTTCATAGAAAAAACTCTAATAGTAACTGACACAAGAAATCTGCTTCGAAGCGCCATAGTAGGAGGTGGAACCAGCAACCTTCTTTCCGAAAGCCAGTAGCATCACCAACCACTCGACACCACGAGGTGTTTGCCGCGCGCAGCGAGGTGGGATAGCGCCGTGTCCCTATCGTATCCAAGCGGTTGAATTTTGATTGTTATTGCTTAGATATGATGGAAAATGTAAAAGCGACTTTCGTGGAATCGTTACTTTGTTCGTACTTGATAGTTGGCTCGAACTCACATCAAGCACAACGTCCGAACTTATGTGGGACAAATCTGCAATCAACTGGCAGTGCCGCAACAGCATAAGCAAGAAGCTCGAAAGGAAGGGTCGGTTCCATTAGCGTGTGATGAAGAAGAGAAATTCCATTCTAGACACACTGCAAAGCAAGTGATGTTCTCTGCGAAACCAACGACTGCAAAGTTTGCCCAAACGGCAGAGACGGCGACTGCATGAGGTCGGGTACAATTTACCTAATCTCTTGCTAGGCATGCGGAGATGCGTATATTGGCAAAACGGGTAAACCACTCTGCATCCGCGTAAAAAAGCACCTAGCTGGAAAACGTAACTCCAGCCCAAAAATCCCACTAGGCACGCATAAGGAACAGAAGCATAAGGGAGCAAATTTTGACTTTAAATTCACGGTCTTTGCACAGGAATCGAAAACATCTACGCGTAAAACTTTGGAAACCTTTTGGATACATAGCAAAGTCCCAAAAATGAACCGCAAATAGGAATGCCTCGTAATAACGCGTGACCTACACCATACCTCAGGCTAATATTTCCGACCTGAGCCAGGCACAGTCTCACATTAGCAGAAACTCCAAGTGGCAGGTCTTCAATGACTGATTGAAAGACCTAAAACATCTAAGCGGTGAGTGCTTTTTAAATAAAGTTTTTCCTATGCGACCCAAAATTTTATCTCATACATTTTCTGCTAGGGTTATGAAGGCTTTTGATTTGATATTTCGCGAATTCATCTGACCTTTCCAGGCTCTGAAGATGGCGAACCTTACCGAAACGTTAGCCACCACGACTGTTGTAATACTCTTGCTGCATTCTTAACTGTATTGTTATATGCTTCGCTGATATTCAATAAATACTATCAATAACACCTCGGAGCGGCTAAACAAAAAAGATAGTGATAAGATGGACAAGCAAAGTCTCAACAGTACTCAAGCGGCATTTCTCTGGTCTGTATTGAAAGTAGAAAGGACATAATCATGTTTTCCCACTTTCCATGAGGCATTGTTTATTCGAGCAAATCGTTAGCATAACGAGGCTATAACTATGGAGAACTACTTGTGGACACAAGTAACCAGGTTGCTTTATCTCCATCAAAACCATGGAATATTTCAAGTAGCGGAATGGCATCTGTAGTTATTGCTCTCAATATATATGCTATAGACGACTTTTCTTCTTAGTTTACGCGAATAGAGAGCTCCACCTAGAGAAGCAAGCTGAACTCTTCAGAGAGATCGGAGGAAAGTTTGCGTCTGAATGCGGCTTGATTTTGTTAAGCTGATTTTGCATCTATAATTCGCCATTTCTTTGGAGAGTATCACTTCAGTAGTAGAAATGGAAATTTTCTGTTGCTTGAATATAATTAGCAAAGTGTCACACTCTCCTAGAAAATTGAAAGATATGCCAAGCAGATAAGCTAAACATGATTAGCAGAGAAGAAATTTGTGATTAGATTAATTCTAAGAAAGGAAGCAGTTTTCGACTTGACATGTAAGAATCGTAAATTGTTGAGTAGTTTGCCCTTGGACACAACGTCTGCATGACTAATGAAGGAATGAATGATTGCGATCATAAGCTTTCACAAAACCCGTAATGCCCTTGTAACCCGTAATCATCTAAGCGCATGTCAGCAGTATGAGATTGAACATCAGTCATGGGTAGGGCTTTTTACAGACAAAACAACTTTGAAAACTTTGAGGTTGAGTAAAAAGTTTTAAAAAATTCTCGAAAGCTCCATTTTTTGCTAATTTTGAGTCGTTTTCTATCGACAGTTTTGTACATATTCATCTAGTTCATTAAACCCTATGGGACGACGTGTACCAGCTGAGGTACACGATTGCTTGAAGGCCTTTTTCGCTGCATAAAGGTTCTCTTTCAGACATTCGGTGAACATTCAGAAACTTAAATTTCTGTGATCACAACGACATACTTAACTTCTAGAAAAGCCTTTTCTCTACATGCAACAGCGGAAATAAAATTATGTTTCACACTCAATTTTCTCATTTGCTCGGCTGGGGCTTCAATTGGCTCTTCACCAAAGTTTTATCAATCATTAGATAGCCCAAGTCTCGAGGATTTTGAAAACGTAAATAGTTTTTTGAAGGCTTAATATAGAAATACGTAAGAGCGAAAAGAAAATCACATTTCACGCTAAAAATGTTGACCCGCCTCTTGGACGTCATAAGTGGTTCATTGGTAGTTATAGGTGAAGCTTATAAGTCAGAGCTGTATTATCGTTACATAAAGAATGAAATATCACTGACAAACCTTTTACAAAGGTTCTTCAATATAACAGTAATGTTTTGTTCTGAAATCTTTCATTTTTCGGCTGCAGTAACACGTCCTTGTAAAAAATGAACACACTTTCAACCGCTATTGTACATTTGTGTCGCCTGTCTTGCAAGAACGTAGCCTGAGAGCACATCTTGTACAGTTAATCGTTCTAATAAAGCTCTATGTGTAAGTAATTTCAATATGTGGCTTGAGCAAGTGTAGGAAGAGCGCGCGTTCATCATTGCGTATGAGACGGCACTTACCCTATTTGCACGCATTTTCAAAAAAAAGAATATTATTTGCTCTTTCTGGACATTTCAGTCCATATTCCATAGCGTGAATCTCAAAGAATTGAAAGGTGTACTTTATTTCTTGAAAGGTCTCTGTATTACACTGCAACATGAAAAAATATGTTATTTAACACTTGAGCGTCTTTCGATGAGCAAAGCTTCTCCTGAAGAAATTCAGCAGTTCCTCGGTAACACAAATCTCAGCAAATTTGGTAGTGTTCTTTGTTATCAAAAAAATCTTTTCATTATACTGCATCTCTGAAATTGAGATTGCATTTCACATGCGGCGCGTAGGCCTTCCACCGGTATGTGGATGGATATTGCAACATTGGTATCAAGCCATCGCCTTTCAATGCCCAGCGACAGTTCAAATCTCGATGAATTTCAATGGTGCCTTCCGAAAAAATCTCTTTGCGAGTTGCAGCAGCAAGAATAGAACTGTGTTGCACAATTGAGTATTCTTCGATAAACACGGCATTTCTCTTAGGCTTTCACAGCCATTCGATAGCGGAAATTTTAGAAACTTTAAGTATACGCTTAGCTTTTGAGAGAGACTTCTTAGTTCGCCGTTACAACTGGAAGAATATTGAGTTTCACATTTGGTGCGCACCAGAAGCAACATGTAACTTGCGCTGCGCTGTCGACGCGGCGCCTAGTGCGAAACTCAATAGTCTTTTAGGTGTAACAACCCATTGGAAGCTCCTGCTCAAAAACCAAACTGATTATTGAGATCGACGAGATTTGTGCTATCAAATGGTTATTGGAAGTCTCAATGAAAACTTCTGTCCAGCGAAAGATGCTTAAGTGTGAAAGAAAAATTGGTACCCATATGTTAATCGGCTACAATTCTTTAAGCCAATCTCATTTGCTGAACAGGAGATTTTCACAAGAGTGCTTTTGGTCGTTCGGAAACTTAAATATGTGCTTACAATTAAACTTACTCTATTTTTAAAGCACCCTTTAACAACGCTGTAGCATCCAGAAAAAAAGTTTATTTCTCAATCGCATTTCGCCTATATTTTACCATAAGAATAAATCGCCAGAAGCACGAAAAGCTTGTCAGTGTGTAAAGGATTTTCTGGTGTAAAAATTACGTGATTCTGTCCGGAGATTTTGTTGATGGGAAAAAAATCCTCGATAGAATAACAATAGTCAACAAAAATAAATAATAGATAAAGCAACGATTATGATATCGTTTGATTGAAAAAACAAATTTATATATCCAACAACAAACAACAATAACTGTTCTTCAAAATACAGGGCATCATTATCCACCACTTTTTGCCATCGGTCCGCCACATTTCGGATCTGATCGAAGTACCACTCCTACGGCTTTGACTCAAGGAAGTCTTGACATGCTTCTCAACTTCATCGAAAGATTCAAATCGGCGACCTTCCCCAAAGTGCTGCATTGATCGTCCAGATCTCGGTCTGTTGGTCAACTCTTCATTTTCTGCCTTGAACTCACAAAATCGCTCGCGGACTGTTGATTCTCCAACCGTACGGCTGCCCCAAGCTTTGTTGATTCGGCGAGCAACATCAGCAGCATTTGAACCAAATCCGTGCTCGTAAAGCGTCAGCAAACATTTTTTGTTCCGTGTACAATTCCATTCTGCAGCAGATATAGACAAATTGTATATTAATAGATGCTTAAGAAGTAGACCTTTCAAATGATATGAAAAACACACACAATTCATGCGAAAACATGACATTCGCATCGAAACGATAGCAATTTTTTCCAACCCAATATATTTAGTTGATATCGCAAAAGCTATCACCTAAACGACAAATAAGTCAGCATTCTCGATTGTTTAAATATAGAACCTGTCGAAAACTTGCTATTCATTGGAAATTCTGAGCGCCTTGACTACACCACAGATTTTAAGGAACACCTACAAAGCACTACAACGATAAACGGGTAGAGTTTAAAGCTTTCGGCGTTGATCAATACCTAAGAGATCCGTCATGTATTCGTCGTCAGTTTTTAGTTTGCGGTGATTTAATGCATATCCGGTTTTAACGATGAATTCCTGTGGAACCACTGCATTGTTTTCGTGCTGCTTATCCTCTTAGACAAGTCTCGCACCAATTTAGCGACCCTGGAGGGTAAACGGCTTGATCAGCCATGAGCGCAAGGTCGAACGATCGACCTTGTGGCAATGAAGAGCACCTCTGACTAGTGCGCCGTGTGTGCTCACTACAATAATTCATAATCGAAGCATTACAAATGGCAATTCTAACGTTTATTAACATTCCTCTTATAACATCTTCAATAAGTGACGGTTCTTGAATGCAGTGGCGTTGGACCAATCACAGTGTGGCTGGCAGGCGCATAGAGCTTAGTTAAGTTTTAGTGAACATTTAGTCAGTTTAGTGCGGCGAAGCAATTTCTCGAGACCTCTGTTCTATACTTCGCTTTACAAACTGAGAAAAGTACTTGAAGTAAGCTTAAGGGGCTTGAAATATGGTTTCAAATAATGCCATTACTCTACTTATCGCGGCCTATGGTGACCACACGGTGGCCAAATCAGTTAAGATGCTATTAAGTACAATCTATGACGACTAATGAATGATCAGAAGACGAGACGTCAAAATTGATGACGGACAACTGAAAAGACAGAGCAACACAACGCACATGTATTTATGGTATTCCAGTTTTTTCTGGTGTTTTCTGCACTTCTATAGCATGTTCTAGTGCTAATCATCCGTACTTTTCCTATTAGATCTTATCAAAAACCGATGAGTGAGAAAAGCAAGCCGAAAGGCTCACAAAAGTCTTGAGAGGACCACTATGTTTTCAGTTTTGCAGTGTTCTTCCATAGGTATTTTCGTGGAATTTTTCTATTCAAAATAATCAATGATGATTTTATGAATGTTTTGAACACATAGTTTAGCTTAATATATATTCCAGTGACCCCATATTTGTCATGGTTCGAAAGTAAAGTAGATGAGGAGATTGTCAACATCAACAGTGGTCTTCAGCTCGGTGCCCAGTCCATCTCCTGATAAGCTGGCGTGTAGAACGGCATCCTTGATATTAAATCATTGACGCAGGAGAAAATTTCTGATCCCTCATGTTAATTGAAAGAGACGTGCTCCTAGCATCAGCCTTTGAGCTTTTTCAACAACGCCAAGTGATTGTTCATCCTGCATGCGTAGCGACCAGGTTTTTGGAGCATACCTTAAGGGTGGCAGCCGCTGAGTTGAAAAGGTGGGCACGAAGTCGGATGTGCTCTGTTCTCTTCACTACATCCTCAATGTTCTCAAGCGTTTTCTTTCAGCCGCTCCCTCTTGCTCAGTCTTGAGCTAGGTCGTTTATTCGTAACTTAGACGTAACTGTAGCACTTGGAGGCATTGATTCCATCGACGCTAATTAGGCAATCAGAATCATTCCGTCATTCAATCATATCGTTTTCGCCAACTAGTCGGAAGCCAATAAATTCACCTGCATTATAGAAGTCAGTGAACACTTGTTCTACCTGGCTAATGCTTTGTGGAACAAGAACGATGGCATAGGCAAAGCAAAGATTGTGCAATTGCTGGCCGTTGGATTTTCATGTTATATTGTCAACTGCAACGTTCGCATATTGTTTTGGAGAATTTCAGTGAAGATTTTCTTCGAAGTGATATTAGCCATATCTGTCTCTTGCAGTGTCGTGAATCTTCACTGAGTCTCGCTATTGTGTGGGTGCGTCTACAGTACTGATTTCTTTCGGAAACCCTGCTTGTTTGCATGACTGCCCTTCGGCCTGTTCTGCTCTATCAATCCTGTTTAGGACGATTCAAGTGAAGAGTTAGCACGCGAGATACGATAAGCAGATTGAGCGATAGTTCCCGATGTCATGAAGGTTTGCCCTTATGAACAATAACACGGTCTTGCTTGTATTACATTGACTTGAAACTGTAGTCTAACAAGTAGTGAACGAAAGCCAAGCGATTGCGCCAACAAAAAGTGAGGAAATGTTTCTACAGCGTTGCTACCTTATCCTGTTTGAACGCAGATCTGCTCGACTCTCCACCGCAGAAATAAAATGTCGGATTCTCAAAAGAGAAACGAGGGAACGACGTGACATTCCTTATCATTTTCCACTATCAGTAGTTTCGCAATTGCCTTCCCGAAACTATAAGTTGAGTAAGGTTCATTTCTCGTAGTCTATGACAGAACACAAGTGAGATCACTCAATTTGGATAGTTAAACGGTGACTTTTCTCAAAACTTTAGCATAAACTGCCTTTTGGATCAGAATTACATTAGAATCGGGAAATAATAATGGAGCTGCACGTCTGAGCTCTGAGGGCGAGATATCGCTGAAACAAACATCGTTTTTGAGTATGAAGAGCGCTCTCGTTGCCAAACCAAAAAGAAGAACTGTGGTATATTGTAAATCACTCAAGCCAAAATTAAACGAAAACCAGTATTTAGAATTACCTCATTGATTTCATAAACCCCTCTATTTGTCTCCACTGCTCTAAATTTTCAGATCACTGAACTAGAGAGCGGCAGTCAATGTGCTGCGATACAGCAGAATGCCGAAACATTCAAAGCAGCGCCCATATGCCTACGCGACTCCTACATGGAAATACAATTGAAAGGACCAAGTGAGCGATCAGAAAGTAATGCTGAATCTTGGATTCGCCCAAAGGCGCGATTGAAGGTGCTTATTGTGTCAGTGTAGGATCTTCTTTCGTTACCAAATTTCGAAAAAAGGTTGAGTTTCCATTTCCGTTGCATTACAATCGCCATCAATTTGATTCTGTCTGAAATTTTCGTACTAGTCATACTACATCACCTTCTAGCAAACTATGCTTATTACTGGTTTGAATTTTATGACAAATTACTTGACACGCCAACGAACGCCACTGAACACCTACTTGTCTCGTGAAGACAACCACGTGTGATTCACATGGTCAAATCAATCCGGCTATTAAGAAGATGAAGACTTTGAAATGTTAGCTCAATAAATACTTCATACCAATATCTTGCCAATTAGTCGCAAGCGGTACGAATTCTGCAATAGCCTGCCTGGCTGAATACCTCTGTAAGGGATAATCCACCGCTTATGGGAACATATTTTGTTACTAGCAGTAACGTATTTCAAAATTCATTTTGACATATATATATATACATATATATATATATGTATATATATACATATATTTATATCCATATATATGTGCGAGCTTGCTATCAACTCAATATGACAGATAGGAAATTTGTTCTGTGAGCTGTGGTCTGCTCAGTGAAGTAAGGATAGCTTAGAAACGAAACGAGTTTCCGCTTGCGCAGTGTTCACATTACCAATACGAGAATTTACGTAAAACAAACTTTTATAAGATTGTGTATTAGATAAATTCAGCACTGAAGCTTCCACTTTTCTTCATGAACTCCAGCCTTTTCTTGGCTTTCAACGAACGCTTGCTCAGGTACGACGAAAGATGTAACTGTTATTCTCTGGCGGTTCTCTGTCGAGACGCCGTCACTGGCTCATTGATGCATTGGATTTCACTAAGTTAAAAAAAGAAATGTGCCGGCTGCAATCACTTTTTTGTCATTTGCTTGGCCCATTCGATTAGCAATGAGATGTTAGGCGATAAAGATGTTATAAATGATGCAATATGAGAAATAGAAGATTTTATCCAACTACGATCAACGAAAAACAATCGATTGATGAGTTTTGATCTCATCAAGCACATCCCCACCCAATTGCTCAGCGTTCATGTTAAGATCGAAATGAAATCATCAGTCATGCACCACTCTGAAGTTGACCCATCGTAGACAACGATATGAGCTGTTTTTAGCTCAGACCGCACGCCCGTTGTGCGATGGCGCGGCGGGAGTCATTATTATCACGCCTTACCATGGCTACATGATATTAGTTCTCGCCTTGTAATATTTACTACGCAGGACTTTAGTTCCTTTTCGCCTGCCTCTAACGATATTGATGAATGTGTCTACAAGTTAGATGAATAATATGTGGTCAATAACTCATCGATTAGCGATAGTACTAAATAAGTTCTGAAGAATAAAGACTTAATTGGGGATACAATGATACGCGATTGACAGATTGAATGTTAGAGATATCTTACGTAAGTGCAGAGGGATGGAGCTTAGTCAAGAATTAGGATCATGATGAAGATTGAGCCCCCGAATGATACACATGAAGTAGGAGGAGCAGTCTTAGGAGATTATATGCGTAATACGTGACAAGCAACAACGAGTTTTGAGGATGAAGGCTACTCTGGAAAGAGCTGATGGCATGATTCGTTATATGGGCGCAAGATCGGATATAGTATAATCAAGTGGAACCTTAACTGGGGATTACGCTGATTTATCACGATTCAAAGTGAACAGTGAGAGGTCCTTAGAGGTGACCTATTAGGAAACGGCGTAAATTTCAGTAATTTGGATGAGTAGGAATACGTCGATGCAATTTAAGCTAACATACTGTTCGAGAAATGGAGTGGTATAGCAGTGGAGACATATCCGGACTACTTACTGAGGAAGCTCATCATCATCTTGGTTTATGATTATCAATGTAGAGGTGGACGAATAAGATGAAACAAAAGTCAGGCATTGAGATTGGATGCTGGCGACCACAACAAAGCAATTCAAGTCGGTTAGAGTGCTACCAGAGGCGTCCCTTTTGACAGTCGCTCCAGAGTTCCTGTGTCTGTCCTTCGTCTGAAAACCGTACGACACGAAAGATGAGAAGCAAAACTATCCAATCCGCTGATCCAACCCGCTAACAGCTGCTATGACTCATTGTTGCCTGACCTTTTGAATTACCTACAATTAGAATAATAAATATTTCAAGATATACGGTAGGAATAAGCACAGAGGAGAAAAAATGGCAGTTATTCGGCAGAATGATTGATATAATTTGAGACAAAAAGGGCATAATCATTTAGTGTAGTTTGCATGACACTGCAGCAGAGAGAATAAAATTGGTTCACATACGTGAAAAGGTGTTTTTTGGTCATTCCATGGTGTGTCGGGAAGCGGCAAGGGCAGATATGGCCGTTTTTACACGATAATCGATAGATTCGCGCTTTACTGGGGTCATTTCTCCCTGCTACCTGCACGGAAGCGGTCTTTCTAGAAAATTAGCACAGCGTAAAAATCAGCTAGAATTACGCTATTAAATCATTGTTAACAAAAAAAAGCTCTATCGAGCTAAGTAAAACACAAATCTTTTCTCCCCTGAAGCGCTATCAAAAGAGCTTTTCCGAAAAGCAAGCAGACTTCGAATTTCTCGTAACCTATGCTCATGAATGAGTTTTGGCACCCTAAAAAACGAGTTTTGTTCAGCGAAGTATAAATGAGAAAAAAGCACGTTGTTATGTAAGACATAATTTCATTATGGATTTTACAGCGTTACAAAATGGTCCTCTAAAAACCGGCTATGTGAAGCGTTAACCAGAAAGCTTAGCTTTCGAATGATTACTTTCGAATGAATAATGAATATAACACTCATATAGAAATTTCCTCTCCTGCGAATGAAGTCGTTTCCTCAAGTGTCCTCTTATGATTAGAAAGGTCCTTATTCACAAATATCAAAGATTATAGAATTGCAATATAGATGCGTGTGTGAATGTTGGGTTTTTCAGTTGATAGTCAGGACTGCAGCATGCTCACAAACGTCTCTTTCACTCTTTCATCGTATAAGCCATGTAAATTAGATCTCGGCTGAGATAGATGATCTTGCTGATTTATCCGCTTTTGCTGGGTCAATGCTATGAAGTGCTGAACTACCATCTAGCGACGCTATAGTCCTTATTTTTGCAAATTCTTCAACAAGTTACGAAAGCTCGAGTGCCATGATTTTTGCCCGATAGACAGTATTAGTTAATCTTAGAAAGTCGTAGCTTTAACCTAGCGAAAGCTTCAAACAAAACTGTTGGTGTTAAGCCTGAGAGTTCGTACATATTCGTGTAATGCTACTGTTCAATCTCAATGAACGGTTCTCTTGAGAGGAAATTCGGCGACCTTCTGTTTTTGCTCTCAGCTCACGGTGTACTATTTTGTCATAACAGCTTGAGACGCTTAGCAGACTGGTGTCACTAACTGACTCTTGCAAAGAAGGCAAAAACAAAACTGATTAGGTGAAGCTTTCGAGTTATCATGACGTAATCGATTTCAATATGTTGCAGTGCCAATACTCTGTGCCAAAAAGTTGATAAGTGGGCTTCCTCAGTGGTGTACCACTAGAAATATGACCCCATCATGCTTGCCGATGCTACATCGAACGTCGTACATCTCATCTATTTCTTTCGAATTTGCAGAAACCAGTCTAAGTTCCAATAGACATTAGTTCAATTGTTTTATGGATTTTTGTGCCACACATCAGAATAAGCTACGATTGATTCCTCCATTTTGTGTCACAAAGTGAGATTACATGGTGTAAGATTCACGACTCGAGTCTGCGCTGTCAGTGCTTAAATTCATCATAGTCACTCCGAATTTTTGCACTCCTAAAACGGCCATAATCTTGGAACCTCACAGCACTCAGTCATTCTGATGCTGCCTCAACACAGTGAATCCCGGAAAATCGAAAAGAGGCTCTTTGCTTTCATTTATCACATTTGAAGATTTCTCAACATCCGCACTTTCGCTAAACAAAAGATTTCAGCTAAAAATCGAAAGAGGTAGAACCAAAATGCGCTTAACATGATCGTCTTACGTAGTACGTTTCGCAGAAATTTCGCGAACGTCATCGCATCCGCGGCTTCGTCGCTGTGATGTGTTTTTGATAGTGATTATCACTAAATACTTATCAACTTATCAACGCACGCTTGGTATAAAAGGGTGCTAGTGAGTGAGTTTCTCATTCGTATGGCCCTTCACTCCGAAAGAGCCGACTCGTGACGAGTCGGACTGGAGCGGTTGGCAGCCGCCAGCTAGCGCTTGCGACAACAAGTCACCGGCCGCGCAGGTTTGTATGCATTTATTTTCTCTTAGAGCAAATGCTTTCATAACTTCTTGTTGCCCGTCCATTAGAACATCTAATCTTCTCTGCGTCATCAGCGAGATTTTCTTATGGAATGACCCATTTTAAAAACTTATTACCTATCCGAGATCAAAATACTTTCGGTGTTTTCACTATTAGTTTATCATTGATTTTCACTAATATTGTGGGTCATGCTGGCTTACTATCATCGATACAAAAGACTTAACAACACCTATTTTGTGTCCGCAGTAGGTACGTCATCGACCAGAACAAGTGGTAAGGTGTTCAAGGGAGCCCGTAAAAGAGAAGATGAATAGCTTTTTAAGAATCAACGTTGTTTTGTATAGCCTTGCAGAAAAAGCTGCAGTGGGATTATCATGCTTCTCCTCTGAGCAGTTTCTTGTTTCGTCTCTGTCAGAGCAGTTTTTTATTGTTTGCAGCAGAACGTTTAGAAGACGAAATGGGTGTTGACAGCGAGAGATGCACGCACAGATGAACTCATGTGTGTCCATTCACTCTGACTCCACCAACACACAAGCCGGAACAGAAGATAGCCGGAATTCACTCAATGCCCAAACATATACTGGCTAGTTAGCTAATTAAAAACATTCTAGTATTTATACTATTTGATGCGAAATTTGTGTAAAGATCAAAAATATGATGTCGCCAAATGAGACTTAGAGTAAGAATATTGGAGGTACAGCATAACTCCAGAAACTCATCCTCAGGTCAAATGCCTATCGCACATGTAGAGCTTTGGGTTCAGATAAGCACGCGATTATTGATAACTTAGAAACGTGATATCATCAGTATCATTGTAAATGCGATAAAAGAGTTTTGGAGTGCTAATCATCCGTACTTTTCCTATTACATCTCATCAAAAACCGACAAGACAGAAAAGCAAGCCGAAAGGCTTACAAAAGTCTTTAGCGGACCAATATGTTGTCAGTTTTGCGGTGTTCTTCCCTAGATTTTTTTGTGGAATTTTTCTATTCAAAATAACCAGTGATGATTTCATAAATGTTTTGAACACATATTTTAGTTTAATATATGCTCCAGTGATCTCATATTTACCATGGTTGAAAGATGAGTAGGTGAGGAGATTGTCAACATCAGCAGTGGTCTACAGCTCAGTGCCCAGTCCGTCTTTTGATAAGCTGGCGAGTAGAACGGCATCCTTGATATTCAATCATTAACACTGGAGACAACTTCTGATCCCTCATGTTATTTGAAAGATACATACTCCTAGCATCGGCCTTTGACCTCTTTCAACAACGCTAAGTGATTGTTCATCCTGCTTGCATAGCGACCGGGTTTTGAAGCATACCTTAAGGTGAGGGATCCGCTGTGTTGAAAAGATGGGCACGAAGTCGGATGTGTTTTGTTCTCTTCATTACATCCTCACTGTTCTTAAATGTTTTCGATTAGCCACTCTCTATTGCTCAATTTTGAGCTAGGTCGTTTATTCGTAACTTGGGCATAACTGGAGCACTTGGAGGTATTGATTCCGCCGACGTGAACTAGGCAATCAGAATCATTCCCTTATTCAAAGATATCAAGTTTACCGTTTAGTCGGAGGCCAATAATTTCACCTGCTTTGTAGAAGTCAGTTAACATTTACTCTACTTAGCTGATGCTTGGTGGAACAATAACGATGGTATAGGCAAAGCGAAGACGGTGCAAATGTCGACCGTCTGCTTCTAATCTTATGTTGTCAATTGCAACGATCGCATATTGTTTTGGAGACTTTCAGTGAAGATTTTCTTCGAAGTGATATTGCCATATCTGTCTCTTGCACTGTCGTGAATCTGCACTGAATTTCGTTATTGTGCGAATGCGGTCTATAGTACTAAATTCTTCTGGAAACCCTCTTGTTTGAATGAGTGCACTTCGTCCTGTTCTGTCCTGTCAATCTTGTTTAGTACGACTGAAGTGAAGAGTTAACATGCAAGACACATTGAGCACATTGAGCGATAGTTCCCGATGTCGTGAAGGTCTACCTTTATGAACAATAACACGGTCTTGCTGATATTATATTGACTTGAAACCATGTAGTCTAATAAGCAGTGAACGAAAGCCGACCGACTGCGTTGACGAAAACTGATGGAATGTTTCTACAGCGTCGCTGTCTTATTTTATTTGGTCGCGGATTTGCTCGACTCCACCCACCCAAATTAGATGTCGAATTCTTAAGGGAGAAACGACGAAACAACGTGGCATTCCTTATTATTTCTTACTATCAGTACTTTCTCAATTGCCTTTCCGAAACTATAAGTTGAGTAAGGTTCATTTCTCGTAGTGTATGACAGAACACAACTAAGATCACTCAATCTGGATAGTCAAACGGTGACTTTTCTCAAAACTTTAACATAAACTGCCTCCCGGACCAGAATGTCATTAGAATCGGGAAATAATAATGGAGCCGTACGTCCGAGTTCTGAGGGCGAGATACCGCTGAAACAAGCATCGTGACTGAGTATGAAGAGCACTTTCTTTGCCAAACTAAAAAGTAGAGCTCTGGAATATTGTAAATCATTCAAGCTAAGATTGAGAGAAAGCCGGTGTTCCGAATTACCTCATTAACTTCATTAACCTCTCTAATCGTCTCCACTGCTGCAGTATTTCAGATCAGAGAAAAGGGAGATGCAGTCAATATGCTGCGATACAGCATAATGCGGAAACGTTTAGAGCAGCAACCTTATGCCTACACTACTGCATAATGGAAAAGTCATAGTGGAAGGATCAGGTGCGCGATCGCAAAGCAATTCTGAATTTTGGATTCGTCCAAAGACGCGATTGAAGGTGCGTATTGTGCCAGTGTAGAAACTTTTTTCTTTACCAAATTTCGAAAAAATAAATTGAGGTTTTATCTCCGTTGCACTAAAGTCGCCATCAATTTGATTTTGTCTGAAATTCTCATACTCGTCATACTACATCAGCTACTGATGAAATATGACGATGCTTATCATTTTTTTGAAATTCGTCTAACCAAAATCAAAGTTGTTGTTTTGAATGCAGAAATACTTTTTCTTTCTTAAGGAGACTATGGAGGCAGATCACTCAATGCGTCATCAAATACTTCCCTTTTGAAGACAGTGACCTGTGATTCATGTGGTCAGATCAATCCGGCTCTGAAGAAGGCGAAGACTTCGAAACGCTAGCTAAATAAATACTTCATACCAATATCGTGTCAACTGGTCGCAGATGGTACGGAATCTGCAATAGCCTGTCTGGCTGAACATCTCTGTAAAGTATAATCCACTGCTTATGATAACGTATTTTGTTACTAACAGTAACATATCCCAAGATTCATTTTGACATATATATGCATATATGCATATATATATATATGCCAGCTTATTATCAACTCAATATGACCGAGCGATAAATTTATTCTGTGAGCTCTGGTCCGCTCAATGAAATAAACATAGCTTAGAAACCAAGCGAATTTCCGCTTGCGTCGTGTTCACATTACCAACACTAGAATTTTACGTGAAACAAACTTTTATAAGATGGTGTATTAGAAAAATTTAGCACTGAATTTTTCACTTTTCTCCATGAGCTCCAGCCTTTTTTGGCATTCAACGAACGCCTGCTCAGGTACGACGAAAAATGTAACTGTTATTTTCCGGCGGTTTCCTGTCGAGTCGCCGTCACTGGCATATTGATGCTGTGGAATTCATAGTTGAATAAAGAAATGTACCTGCTGCAATAACTTTTTTGGCTTACCCAAAACATTCAAATAAAAGTCCGATTATCGCTTGCTTGGTCCATTCGATTAACAATGAGATGTTAGGCGATAAAGATGTCATAAATGATGCGATATAAGAATTTGAAGAGTTTATTCTAGTAGGATCAACAAAAAGCAATCGATTGATGAGTTTTGAACTCATCAGGCACATCTCTACCCACTCGCTTAGCGTTCATGTTATGGTCGAAAATCATCAGCCATGCACCACCCTGAAGTTGACCCATCGTTGGCAACAATCTGAAATGTTACTAGCTCAGACCGCACGTCGCGTCGTGCGGCGGCGCGGCGAGAGTCTTTATTATCACGCCTTACAATGAATATATGGGAATTAGTTCGGTAATCTGAGGCTCAGAGCGGATATTGTCGATATTAAATGACGAACTATAGCAAAGAGACTATTATAAGAAGTTTTAAATCTAAGAGAATGTCTATGTATCGAAAAATTATCTATGTTTGAACGGAAAAAGCACATTGTTGTGAAAGGGAACAGATTTCAAGCTGCTGTATAATTTTGCTTCTTTCCTTTTCATAAAAGTCTTTGCAGCCCTTCAATAGCTTGAGAAATGCCTATTGTCTTATTAGGTTTGCTTTACGAAATGACGATAACTCTGTCTTCTGCTAACGAAAAAAGATAAAGTCTTGCAAGCAGAGTTCGTTTTAGTCAGTATCCGCCTTTTCCCACGAGATTCGAGATTTCAGGAGAAAGCAACACTATTGTTTCTGATGCAGATAGCTTTATATATGTCTGTTCGCAATGAGAACTAAAGAAAAGTCTGATGAATTGAGAGGTGTAGAGTTCTTCTCGCACCTAGCATACAGTCCACATATTGCGCCGGTAGACTATAGTCCGATTTCTGCTCAATGGAACATTTCCTGCTTGGACGCCTATCCAAGACATTTGATCAAGTTGAAGAAGCATATCAGGTGTTTTTTGATTCAAAACTTAAAAATGGTATTTTGAGCAGATCCGGAGGCTTGAAAGATTGTTGAAAAAAGATGGTGATTAATGACGGTCTTCATTCTGAGGAATAATTATTGATATATTTAATTGAATTCAGTCCTAAACTCTGAATTTTCAACGGGTGACGAGGAACTTCTTTTTCAGGCTATTAGCCATAATACAATAGAACAAAGCGTTCTCCAATTCTCTAGAATTCCAGCTTTTGAAGTACATTAAACTAATAAAACCGCTAAGCTTTACCGATGTAATGACATCGCCTTGCAGCGTGCAGTACCAATTCTGACAATGATCTCAGTATTGTGTAATTGTAGTGGCATGTTTCAATAGAAATAGAATTTTTCCAAATATCATTCCACTGAGTACGTAATGGACTTTAGTTACCGTTACGTCTACTGAATGATATGTTCTGAGGTCAACAGAAATCGTTCATTTAATTAATTTTCATGATCCATCCTCACATCCTGTGCTATTACAAACACAGTCGTCATGATGTTCGTTGTTGTTAGCCCTTAAGATTTTGCAACTTACAAGCAAGTTCGAATCCATCTGAGAAAATTTTTCTATTCATAAATGCCGTTCAGCAGCATTTCGACTGATCCTCAGTGAAATATTTGGCTAACCTTGCTAGGGACTTTCCACATCCTCACCACATGTAATAGCACATTTCGCGATACTGAAAGAGCTTGTCGTAAACATGCTCTATATCAAGTTGCCGAACCTGCAGAGATGAGGGATTACTTGGCACAAAATGACGTTAGTCAAGCGCTTTCTAGATCCCTGAAACCTTTCAACATATTGTAAACAGGAATATGGGTTGTAAATATTGCGTTACTCGATTTAGAATCATTGGATGGCCAATAACATGGTAAGAGACTTTCTTTAATAATTCAATGTTCAGAAAAAGAATTTGTTTTTGTAAAAATCACCCAGCGGAATTATTGGGCAACCAAAAAGAATGTGGTAGCAGTGGCTTTTCCAAAAAATGACATTTTGCTTCATATTTGATTATGGCAGACGAAATGAATCGTCGTGACAGTGGAATTAGCAGACAAAAAGGAAGTCCTTAGCAGTATTACTCAAAATGTTATTAAGGTAAAAGAGGATATGACTAAGCCCTTGCTTTGTCCTGAAAAACTTATATGAAAATGGCGTTTGCCATAATAGTGAAGCACTGCTGAGACAATTTTTTGCTTTCTCAAACTGAGACCTCATTCAGTTCCGATGTGTGCTGCAATAAGTTAAGCATACTTTTCAAACAATTTAGCCTTGATTAGTCTCAGCGTCACCTTGAAATTAGTATTTACACAGTAATCATGCAAAGTTTTGGCGTGTAGGACTATTTTTTAGAGAAATCGTCATTACATTCACCGGTTTGCAAACATGAAAAGATGCTTTCAGAAGCACTGGAAAAATTTTCAAGTGAAAAAGCTAGCGTATCAGTAAATACAGCGCATGGGTGGGGCAAAAAGGGTTGAGACGCAAACAGCTGGATGGTATTCTTGAGAAGTACCCTTATTGCTTGTGACTTCTTAATAGCTTCCACTGCATGCTCATACGACGCATTATTGATATCATTGCTTCACCAATGAAACAACAAGTAAATTTTTTTCCATATGTTTCCAGATATGACCTTGGTCTAGTTATCGGAAAACTATCAGTAGTTATTGAGCCAGTAACATGCTTGCAAATGTGTGGGGTAAGAAGATAAGTTTCAACTAATTCTAACACAAATAGTTCAGGCTGACAATGTGAAAGCAGCTTTCATTGAAATCGAAATGACGGATCCTAGAAAGATCGATATCTTTGATGAATTGACAGAAAGTCATGGATTTTTTACAAGCAAGGTTTTTTTGCCAATAGTTGCAGCAACTAGTAAGCTAGGTGCATTTTCGAAATACGTAGAGTCAGTGTATTTTATATTATGAATTAAAAAAATGAAGGGCTGAATGAAATGGAAAATCAAAAGCAAGAAAGAATGAACTTTCTCAGACGGCTCATTTTCGTGCGTCGTAGATCAAAATACTCTTTTGCAGCTGAGTTGCTAATGATGGCGACGCAGTTGCCAAGATCTCCAGGTTGTTTTTATGAATAAATCATTTATGAGTTCTGAGAGCCGCCCCTCTACAGTTTCTTCCTAGTAAATCGCCCTTGTTTAGTAATGAGTGACCACGAAGTTTACTAGTTTACCCAATGAGATTGCGTGAATCAACATGAGGGCAAGGCATGAAAGTTCAAGAGGTGTGTACATGGAAAGTACGGGTCTTGTAGTTGTCGTTGTATTTGCCTTGTACAGAGGTTTTCGTCCCACAAATTTTTGAATAAACATCATGAGGATTAGGCAGATTTAGGTTAAAGAAGATCATTAATGTATGAAGTCCAGAACACAACGTACTGTTTGTTACACTTCCATCTGACGGTGAGGTAAGATATGATGGGAAGAGAAACCAAGAAAGGTTAGTATCCGACACACATTGCTAGATAATTTTCAAATTTCTAGGCATGTGCGGATGCCACTCCCTTCACTTAAGGGGCGTGTCATTGTACTCGGAGGCGGTATGTTTAAGTAAATTATAAAACACACGAACTAATGTGAGATGAAATAGCTTAAAGTCATCCTTAGCTTGCCAGACAAGCATTTAAATTATTTTTGATGAAGTGCATTAGAGCCGAGGTCTCTACAATAATGAGGGAAAATACATACCTCTGCTTGAAAGGTATATGTAAAATTTATTTGAAATATTTTCTTGATTTTGAGTTATTTGAGGGTCATGTGCTTAGGGATTTCGAAAAAGGATTCAAATCATCAATATTCAAACGCAAGCTAAGCGGCTACAAATATAATATTATATCCTGTGGAGCGCATGTGGCGCAGTGGTTAGAGGTGCTCTGCGTCGCACACGATTTCAATGGTTCGATCTCGCGCTCATGGATCACCGAGCCATCCATCACTCCAGGGTTGGTAAACTGGTACCAGACTCGTCTAAGACTTGTTTGGGATGATAAGCAGCCCTGACTCGGTTCAGCGGGAGGCTTCCCCGAGTTATTGTAAAGGCCAGATGTGCATTTAATCACCTTAAACGAAGTTAAAATTAAAGACGAATGCATGGTGCATACCTCAGAAACTGAGCAGCACCGAGAGCTTTATCCTTTTTATCCTTTATCCATTAGGGCAATACTCTGCACAACTAAGAAATGTCGTCTGCTATTGTGTCATACCGCTCAAAGTAATTAGTCCAATAATCGGTTGAGTGGAAATACTGAAGGTGTAAAACGCTCGTCGTGGCTAACTCTTAGTGTGAGGACTGGAGCTCCCACAGATGTTAGCAAAAGACGAGAAAGGGTAACTGCCCGACTGACGAGATCGCAAGATCGAAACACGTGTATCGGGCTCTGTAAGTCAGCCCTCTTTGACAGGCCACTGACATACTTGGCTCAAAAATGATTGCAAGGCATATGTGGCTGAATATTTTTCGGTGATTCACCATCACTGTTTGAATAATGTCTCTTTCTCGAACGTACTCTTTAGTAAAATAGAGTAAGTTGAAGATATTTGTAGGTACGAGAATGAGAAGCAAACAATCACTTTGCAAACGGATCATATCATTTCTGCATTTGGATCAACACTTCTTGATTCAGAAGGTTTGCTCTCGGACTAGCATTTATCAAGGAGTGTATGCATTCCTGTTATCACAGGGATGAAATATCTAAAGCTGCGTTTAATGCTTAAAATTGCAGTTGTGTGTGTGCGAAGTCACCCCTCAGACTAAACAAATGGGGAATGCCGGAAGTTGACAGGACGATACAAGCAGCCAGTGAGCCTTGGGTATTTGCTGGTGGGGATATTGCAGGTGTTGCTGAGACCACTGCCGAGTCTGTTAACGATGGAAGGTATATTCTCTCAATCACAGATTGTCCACAATTTTCCGTGCTACCCACATGCGCAATGATAGTGTGCGAATTCCAGCACTTCTTACTTTCTGCTTGTTTCCTCGCATTCATATCCAAAGAGGTTTTTAAGCATTTGGCACATTCAACGGCTTTTAGAGAATCTCGTCTTCTTTATAAATGTGTTAAAATGGTGGTTGCGACGACTTTTTTTTGCGATCTTGAAGATAGTAGACCAGAAGCGTCTCCATAAGGACATGCCGAGGAGAGTTGGAAGAGTGGCCAAACCTTACTTTTTGATAGCAAACGCCACTATTATCCCTTCTCCACATACAGCATAAATCGCACAGATCTCTTGAATCTCCTGTTATGATCACAATAGTGAAATATTCCAAGTGGCGAAGAGTTATTGACACCAATCGAAATTTATGCGCTCAAGAACGTTTTGAGCCGATCCTTGCTCTCAAATGGCTTATATCGCATGGTAATTACCTTTATCGACTGCAGTCACAGTGTTAATCGCTGAGTAAATCAAGTGACCTGTGAACCTTCTGTTCTCTACAGGAGCAGCACGGTAGGCTTTCATTGCTCTGAGGATTCGTTGAGCTTTACAACTCTTTACTAAGATTATCGTGGACGATTCTGAACTTCACTGATCTCCCACTATAGGTTTGACATATCGAGGAATGTAGCCGCTAACGGATTTTGTTTATCGGTATTCGTAGAAACCTAATATATGTCTGATGCACCTAATCACAAATAGTTCTGGTACGGAACGGCACAGTGTGAAAAAAGCAACCGTGATTTGACTGGACACACAATTCACTATGTCGTTACAAATCCTTGTAGATTTCTGAACTAGTGTGGTTGTGGCAGGCTTAAGGAAAATCTCTCCGCTAATCGATTTATATTTTATCGAATTCACTGGAAGCTTTGACGCATGAAACTTGATTGTGCGGCACTAAAAGTGCTATCTGTAAAGTCTAACGCCTAACTTTTGTGACTAACAAGCTCCTGTGAATTCATATTCTATTCCTCATGAGTAGAAGCTTTGTGCTGCTCTGTCTGTGCAAAAGGTAGCGAGGTCCACGTAAAGCGCGGGTCTGTTTTGATACCCTCCTTATTTTAGCTTCTGTGGCTCTCCTAGTGTACTTGTTAGTGGCTTCTATAACTTATCTCCCGCGGAAAGCACTTTTGTGTTTCACTGACTTTGAAGGATAGCTTTATTTCCGGTTTGGTACACCGTTCTCTTCCCTGGAGGAATGGCCGACTGTGAAAGAAAGTACATAATCTCTGTTCGACGAGACAAACGAGTGGAAAGTGATTGAGCCGTTATAGCTACTTCTCGGCTAATATGACTTAACTAATATAAAAATAATTATTTCAATCTACAAGCCCTGTCATGCAAGAAACATATTCTTTTCTCCAACCAGGGTTGTATTTCAAATAGAATATCATAATAGCATCTATTGTAGTTGAGGCTTTTGAGTGTGTAGTGAATCGAGAAACAAATTTTAGAAATAAAGATTCATCTTATGTTACTCAAAGATTTCAACTTTAAAAGAGTTGAATGGCTTATCGTAAAAATCTTATGAATCCTCAAGGCTATGGTGCAGATTCGATAAGTGTATTAGGCCTTTGATTTCTGAATTGTTGTGCTTATCGAGAAATTGTTAACTGTTTTTTCTAAATAACCAACATTGACCCGAATGTGTTAAAAGTGGCTGCGTGGTCCATGCATAAATACATTCAATGACTCCACGGATATGACGTTGGAAGCATCGCGATGCTTCCTATGTTCTTCACTCTAATCAATGGAGTAATTCGAACTTTTTATGACAGTGCCCCTCGACTCCGAATCTGCACTATTTAGGTCGATATATCTGTAGAAATGTGCGGTGTTAAGTTTCAAAATTCTTTTGGACTAGCATCAGCTACTCCTACAGCGTCTGGATCGATGTGTCGCCGAGCTTAAGGATGGAGCTTTGTATTGACTAGAAGCTTTGGCCTTGACAGGGTGAAAAATCCTGTATATTTTCAGAGCATGCCCAAAATTCGGTAGATTTGGGAAAACGTAATACTTACGCATGGGTTTCATGAAGCTATGCAGAGAAACAGTGGTTTTGGGAGTTACAAAAATATAAATAATTGCAATGGGCTTAAACACAACTTTTCCATGAAAGAAACTGAAGATAGGATTGTCAGAACTTCACTCAAAAGAAGAGATGTTGAAGCTGAGTAAGTTGTAAAGGCAGTTTCATTGGTGAGCGAATGGAAGACATTTTCTCCAAAGTAGTTATTGAAATGCTTAAAGAATGGTATTTGGTAGTCGGGTGGTCCACCGAATATCGTGAGTGAAGGAGTTTCGTAGTCCAGTTCCTTCATCATCCTCCACAATAGGTACGAGAGGCGAGAGCGAGACTTTGTAGTTCAAAACATCAAGCTTTTTCCTTTTCACGAAGGCCGGCTGAATACATTACTGTTTTTCATGTAGTGAATGTTTTCGTGGCAGTACTTCTCTTTTGCATTTGTTCGCCAAGATTTAGGAATCTGTAGCAAACTATATTTTTGATGGACTTCCGAGCAATAGGCATTACCTCTGTCCAACCACTCTTATAAAGCTGTCTGCTGTCGTATCGAATTATTTTCTTAACTAACAGGATGAGAAGACTCATGGATGAGTGTTTGTTCCATGAAATAAGCAGAAGTCGGTCTTGAAAGTGACGACTATTTTGATTTTTGGACAAGAGCAGCTGACAGCCAGGTTTTCTTGTGATTTCCTTACATTCTAATTTGTTTTTTATGCTGAGTGGCCTTAAATCGATCGACATTTGACTTTGTGATAATATCGTTCTTAGTTATGAAAGAACTAACTTCGATAATTGCACTCAGCTGGTCACGATTCGCTTCCGGTGACCAACCACTACGCTCCTCGTCTTCAAAGCTCTTAATTCATTTTCAAAACCTCTTTGATCACCCTTACACTACACGTGGTTGCTGGCCTACTTGCATCAGTGATGATGTCATGACGTATCTCAACTTCCCATTACAGACTCAAATAGAAATTTGCTCATATTGCTTGTTGCCTTGAATGTAGCAGCCATAATCTCAAATCACAATATGTAATTAAAAAGAACTAAGTCAAAAGCTAGAAATACTCTAACAAGTAGTGTATGTCGAGATGATTTGTGTGTTGATCACACTAATCTACATAGAAGGACTCTTGTATCAAGTAAAATTTCAAACCTACAAAAGCTACAATTACTCCTGGCCAAACTTATAGTACACATTCATCAATCTGCTTTTCATAAAGTATACCGAAAGCCAAGTGTACCAAAGTCCACTATGGTCATTTTCGATTAAGAAGATTATTCTGTACCAATATGTGATATTGTGACCAATGTATCTCCACGAATTGTTAATGGATCGACTAGTGGGCCTATCTAAGGCCCAAACCAGGCGATCTTTTTACATAACATTTTACGCTCTATAACACACCATGCTGTTCCTATTGAAAGGCGATAGCAATTACAACACTTTTGGGATCATTCTTGAATATAGAATTGGTTTCGAAGATTTTAACGCGTTGTTGGCTACTCTGTATAAGGGAATTGAAGCAGAATTTTTTGAAAAAAGTTGTCATTGCTTCAACAGTGTGCAGATTTGAAAGGTAAATGTTTGGGATATTTCACGGACTAATTCCGTCACCTAATCCGCAGAGTATATCAGTCTTCTAATGAATTACGGAATAGAAGAAGACCAAGTGGCTATTATTTGAGTAAGAACTTGCTCGTAGGACTTTTATCTATGATGATTTAGTTTTTTCCATGAAGAACTCTGATTATTTTGTTCACGAAGATTTGAATCTTCTATCCAAGCAGTGCAAAGACGCTGGTGCAGACATTCTTGAACTGAATCTTTCATGTCCACTCGGAATGGGAGGAAAAGGTTTTAGCTGTCAGGTTTTTCTTGATTTGAAGGAAGTGAAGGACACAAGTGCAATTTCATAGATTCAAAAGTTCCCAAGGAAGCGTGCATATTTTTCAACATAGTTTTCGATACTACAACAAAAGTCTATTGTTCTCGTTGCGCGTGCAGTGAAAGATCAACTGTATTTTGAATAATTCGCAACAAACGCATGAGACTCGCATGTGGGCAGGATCTAGAAATGCGTCAGAACAATTTGCACATGGATGAAGGAAGCAGTAAAGGTATTGGTCCTTGTCATTTCTTGCAGTTATCGAATTCTTGTTCTATCTCACTGATCCTTCATCTATTCATCCTTCATAAAACTTAGTGCCTTTTTGATTATTACTTGAGTATGCTTCATTTATTGAACTTCGACTGAATTTATTTTTCAGTGCCTATATTTCATGATAGGATCTCTTAAGCCGTTTCAACTACTCAATGTGCCTTTAATACTCGTAACAATTTCGAACATGACTACAAAGTGAGGATGTTTTCACACGTTTCAGATACCGTTTTTTCCAAAGTTGGCACCTAATATCACAGATATTCGGACATTAGCTATAGCAGCAAAGGAAGGAGGGGCAAGCAGTGTGACTTCCACCGTAAACACCGTAACTGGTCTCATGCACCTGAGAGCGGATGGAATTGTTTGGCCTGCAGTTGGACAGGAAAATGGTGCAGCTACCCTCACAATTTGTTGTTAGCCCTCGTCCTCGTTAAAACTTAATTTTCTTAATATTCAATGAGGATCAAACTATTACATCTGCGAGAAGTCAACCAGCTGGCTCAGAAATGTATACTCTTGAGTTTTCCTTCATATAGAAGTTTACAAACGAACGAAATGTACTTCGAAAATAGCGTTAGAGCTAGACGAATTCGAATTCGGATCTAAGAGAGCCGGCGATTTCGTGCTTGAGATAATCATTTAGTATTTTCAGAACTACTTATTGTGGAGTGTCTGGCTCGCAATTCTACCATTTGCCCCGCGGTGAGTGGCTAGCATAGCGAATGATCTGAACGGATTTTCTATAATGGCTTATGATGGTATAGAAAGTGCAGAAACAGGTGTAGCATTTTTGAATGCAGGAGCATCTGTTCTACAGGTAACGAATGTGCTAAAGTACTGATGATTTTGTATATTCACTCTGACTTTGTCCCTACTGTCATCACGCAGTATCTATGCAGGAATTAAAAGATTTCATGCTAGGAATAATTTGAAATAGAAAACGCTCGATTGCAAGGTGAAAGACACGTTTTCTTCTCTTAATGTCTATATTGCAGTCACTGACATTAAGTAAACGTAAGGGTCTATGTTTTTTGACTAACAATCAGAAAGCGGCACCTAAATCCGTATGGTTGACCCGTCGCTTTGCCACTTGATCTTTCGCTGAACTTGCTATAAATAAATCACTCACATCAGTTACTACGCCTAATCATAAAAATGACCTTCCTTTTTTTGGCTCTTGTGTGATGCGCAAAATTGAAACTCCATCATGTGAGAAGGAAAAAGCGTCTCTCCTGTTGCCAAAGATTTGTGGATCTTAGTGTGCCCTATCGTAATGGATATAATATAACACGTATGAATTATATTTCTTCAAATAAATTTACCATATACATTTCCTTTTTTCTATTTTCAAACAATTTTTGAGAACTCAGATAGAGCGAGAGGCATGATTAAGTCAGAAATCGTTCCTGTGGTTCATCATTGAAACAACGGCGAAAAGTGGTCAACAATCGAGACCGTTTTCTTGTTATCATCGTTATCTCCTTGCCCAGTCTACTTCTTCTTGCATCGCCCTATACCTACTTGCTTCCACTATATCTTATTCACCGAAGAGAATGGATAAAGTGACCCATTTTTTGCGAAACACAATCTTCTTTTAGCTGTTATAGCGAATACCAGGTCCATCATGAAAACCAAATAAATTATTAGACTTCTCAATTTTGATCTATTAACTGGCCAATAAAACTCTAAAGGATAGGCTTTCATAAGCGAAAAATCTTTCAACGAAAAGCAAATTTTATTCTTATTGTTTCAGCGCAATAAAAGAGCTCATTTAGAGACGAGATAAACCATTCAAATTCTTTTGATTGGTGCTATTGAAAGACTACTTGAGCATTGAGAAAGGTCAAGAAATATGCTTTTACAAGGATTCGAAATGGCGCCCAGATAACGGAAAAGTACTACAATTTCTAATCAAGTGTCAGAAATCGCACCTCACTATGCGCCATCGATCGATAATCTCTCCGACACCCTATTGTCGCCCCAGTCCCGCAGCACATGACTTGGTCAAATTACGCTTGCTCGCTTATGTGAATCTATTTTATCTTTCCTGCTACACTGCACAGAGACGAAATCTCCAGATAGCAAGCAACGTTGAAGAGATGAAATCTCCAGATAGCAAGCACAGCGTTGAAATCTTTACATCTCACGCTGTCGAATGATTACTAGTCCAAAGAAAGAACTAGCCTTGCAAAAAAGCACATGTGTGAAACACGAATGTTTTCCTTTCCTTGAAGCGTTATAGAAAATCTTTATCAAAAACTGGGCATATACGGCGCTAGCTAGAGATTTAAGCTTTCGAATGGTTTTTAACATTCTAGGGAAATTTCTAGAAATCGATTTCTGATCTTTTCTCGTTCAACGGAAAAGTGCTCCTGTTATTACAGCTGGTATGCATAGGTCACCAGAGTTGGTGCAAGAGCTCTTTTTTGCATTCGGGTAATTAACCTTCACTGTGTGCAAAAGTCGCGTAATCAGCAGGTTTCAGCATAGCGATCGGGTTTATGCTAAAAAGTGAACAGAGAAAAAATGCAGAATCAGCGTTGATCACCGTCAAGAACTCTTATGCACGCGGCACCGTTAAGACTATCGGCCAGTGGGCGATCCGAATGCGAGTGATCCCCCAGACTGTCCTCTCCAGTTTTAAACCTTTCCGACATTTTTTTAAGTCGTCCTCTCTGAATGTACCAACGGCTCAAGCTTCATTAATTTTGCGCGCCGCTTCATTAGCAGCAAATTATTCGCGCACGAGTAGAAGAGAATTTGTTCCTACAAATATAGGAAAATTGTATACCAAAATGTTCTCAAGAGAATGCGCAATTAAGCTATGTTCAAATCATGCGGTTTTATTTATTTCTGGCTAATAAATCTAGTTTTCGATGTTCTGATGTCAAAACCTATGGAACAACATAACACTATTCAACATCTGCATTTATAGCCATATAAATGAGTGAGCATTATTCCATGGGGGGCACGCTATTCTGTTTGACTTTTTTATCACAGTTATTAATGGATAGTCATTTTCCGGTTGTCATACTGAGTAGATAGTAAAAGTATCGGTTCAATGGTTCACATTGATTTATCTCCTCTGGTTCGGCCCGAATTCCAATAAATCCTTTACGGAAGATCACAGCTATTCTCTCGGCACCACATCGAAGAGCGGAAGTTGCATAATTGAAAGCAGTATCACTTGAAGGTGAGCGTTAAAGCTAGTTCTTAGCACAATGATCACTAAAGAGTAACTATGTAAATCCTAATGTTAACGTCGATCTGCTCTCGGTTACTTTTCTCTTTCAGTGAAACGTACAGGTAGGCCAATAATGCTTTCCACCCTGATGTTCGATCACCGAGTTACTATTACTCTTCAGTATTTCCACTCAACCGATTATTGGACTAATTACTTTGAGCGGTATGACACAATAGCAGACGATATTTCTTAGTTGTGCAGAGTATTGCCCTAATGGATAAAGGATAAAAAGGATAAAGCTCTCGGTGCTGCTCAGTTTCTGAGGTATGCACTATGCATTCGTCTTTAATTTTAACTTCGTTTAAGGTGATTAAATGCACATCTGGCCTTACAATAACTCGGGGAAGCCTCCCGCTGAACCGAGTCAGGGCTGCTTATCATCCCAAACAAGTCTTAGACGAGTCTGGTACCAGTTTACCAACCCTGGAGTGATGGATGGCTCGGTGATCCATGAGCGCGAGATCGAACCATTGAAATCGTGTGCGACGCAGAGCACCTCTAACCACTGCGCCACATGCGCTCCACAGAATATAATATTATATTTGTAGCCGCTTAGCTTGCGTTTGAATATTGATGATTTGAATCCTTTTTTCGAAATCCCTAAGCACATGACCCTCAAATAACTCAAAATCAAGAAAATATTTCAAATAAATTTTACATATACCTTTCAAGCAGAAGTATGTATTTTCCCTCATTATTGTAGAGACCTCGGCTCTAATGCACTTCATCAAAAATAATTTAAATGCTTGTCTGGCAAGCTAAGGATGACTTTAAGCTAATTCATCTCACATTAGTTCGTGTGTTTTATAATTTACTTAAACATACCGCCTCCGAGTACAATGACACGCCCCTTAAGTGAAGGGAGTGGCATCCGCACATGCCTAGAAATTTGAAAATTATCTAGCAATGTGTGTCGGATACTAACCTTTCTTGGTTTCTCTTCCCATCATATCTTACCTCACCGTCAGATGGAAGTGTAACAAACAGTACGTTGTGTTCTGGACTTCATACATTAATGATCTTCTTTAACCTAAATCTGCCTAATCCTCATGATGTTTATTCAAAAATTAGTGGGACGAAAACCTCTGTACAAGGCAAATACAACGACAACTACAAGACGCGTACTTTCCATGTACACACCTCTTGAACTTTCATGCCTTGCCCTCATGTTGATTCACGCAATCTCATTGGGTAAACTAGTAAACTTCGTGGTCACTCATTACTAAACAAGGGCGATTTACTAGGAAGAAACTGTAGAGGGGCGGCTCTCAGAACTCATAAATGATTTATTCATAAAAACAACCTGGAGATCTTGGCAACTGCGTCGCCATCTTTAGCAACTCAGCTGCAAAAGAGTATTTGATCTACGACACACGAAAATGAGCCGTCTGAGAAAGTTCATTCTTTCTTGCTTTTGATTTTCCATTTCATTCAGCCCTTCATTTTTTTAATTCATAATATAAAATACACTGACTCTACGTATTTCGAAAATGCACCTAGCTTACTAGTTGCTGCAACTATTGGCAAAAAAACCTTGCTTGTAAAAAATCCATGACTTTCTGTCAATTCATCAAAGATATCGATCTTTCTAGGATCCGTCATTTCGATTTCAATGAAAGCTGCTTTCACATTGTCAGCCTGAACTATTTGTGTTAGAATTAGTTGAAACTTATCTTCTTACCCCACACATTTGCAAGCATGTTACTGGCTCAATAACTACTGATAGTTTTCCGATAACTAGACCAAGGTCATATCTGGAAACATATGGAAAAAAATTTACTTGTTGTTTCATTGGTGAAGCAATGATATCAATAATGCATCGTATGAGCATGCAGTGGAAGCTATTAAGAAAGTCACAAGCAATAAGGGTACTTCTCAAGAATACCATCCAGCTGTTTGCGTCTCAACCCTTTTTGCCCCACCCATGCGCTGTATTTACTGATACGCTAGCTTTTTCACTTGAAAATTTTTCCAGTGCTTCTGAAAGCATCTTTTCATGTTTGCAAACCGGTGAATGTAATGACGATTTCTCTAAAAAATAGTCCTACACGCCAAAACTTTGCATGATTACTGAGTAAATACTAATTTCAAGGTGACGCTGAGATTAATCAAGGCTAAATTGTTTGAAAAGTATGCTTAACTTATTGCAGCACACATCGGAACTGAATGAGGTCTCAGTTTGAGAAAGCAAAAAATTGTCTCAGCAGTGCTTCACTATTATGGCAAACGCCATTTTCATATAAGTTTTTCAGGACAAAGCAAGGGCTTAGTCATATCCTCTCTTTACCTTAATAACATTTTGAGTAATACTGCTAAGGACTTCCTTTTTGTCTGCTAATTCCACTGTCACGACGATTCATTTCGTCTGCCATAATCAAATATGACGCAAAATGTCATTTTTTGGAAAAGCCACTGCTACCACATTCTTTTTGGTTGCCCAATAATTCCGTTGGGTGATTTTTACAAAAACAAATTCTTTTTCTGAACATTGAATTATTAAAGAAAGTCTCTTACCATGTTATTGGCCATCCAATGATTCTAAATCGAGGAACGCAATATTTACAACACATATTCCTGTTTACAATATGTTGAAAGGTTTCAGGGATCTAGAAAGCGCTTGACTAACGTCATTTTGTGCCAAGTAATCCCTCATCTCTGCAGGTTCGGCAACTTGATATAGAGCATGTTTACGACAAGCTCTTTCAGTATCGCGAAATGTGCTATTACATGTGGTGAGGATGTGGAAAGTCCCTAGCAAGGTTAGCCAAATATTTCACTGAGGATCAGTCGAAATGCTGCTGAACGGCATTTATGAATAGAAAAATTTTCTCAGATGGATTCGAACTTGCTTGTAAGTTGCAAAATCTTAGAGGCTAACAACAACGAACATCATGACGACTGTGTTTGTAATAGCACAGGATGTGAGGATGGATCATGAAAATTAATTAAATGAACGATTTCTGTTGACCTCAGAACATATCATTCAGTAGACGTAACGGTAACTGAAGTCCATTACGTACTCAGTGGAATGATATTTGGAAAAATTCTATTTCTAGTTGAAACATGCCACTACAATTACACAATACTGAGATCATTGTCAGAATTGGTACTGCACGCTGCAAGGCGATGTCATTACATCGGTAAAGCTTAGCGGTTTTATTAGTTTAATGTACTTCAAAAGCTGGAATTCTAGAGAATTGGAGAACGCTTTGTTCTATTGTATTATTGCTAATAGCCTGAAAAAGAAGTTCCTCGTCACCCGTTGAAAATTCCTAGTTTAGGACTGAATTCAATTAAATATATCAATAATTATTCCTCAGAATGAAGACCGTCATTAATCACCATCTTTTTTCAACAATCTTTCAAGCCTCCGGATCTGCTCAAAATACCATTTTTTAAGTTTTGAATCAAAAAACACCTGATATGCCTCTTCAACTTGATCAAATGTCTTGGATAGGCGTCCAAGCAGGAAATGTTCCATTGAGCAGAAATCGGACTATAGCCGACCGGCGCAATATGTGGACTGTATGCTTGGTGCGAGAAGAACTCTACACCTCTAAATTCATCAGACTTTTCTTTAGTCTTCGTTGCGGTGTGAGGTTTGGCATTGTCTTGCTGAAACAACACTCTCTTTCGACAAATCAGTGTCCTGTATCTTTCTTTCAGCGCATCGTAGACTCGATCCAGCCACTCGCATTAGAGTCCGGCATTGATGGTGAGACCATTTAGAACAAGTTCGTAATGCAAAACACCATCAAAATTCCACCAAACGCAGATCAATACCTGTTTGCCAAGCAGATTTTGAAGTGCAACTGATCGAGAAGTTTGCCTTTTAGGAACCTAACATTTACTCCGCTCGTCATCGTGATCAGATAGATTCACTTCTCATCCGACGTCACGATACACATTCAAATGGATCGCTCAACGGGATGTGCAACAGCTGACGGTAAACTTCAAGCAGCGACTTGCTTGAGCTTCAGTCGATTAGTTAGGATCTAGGCGAGGCTTTCTGAAGACAGAGTCAAGCTGCTGAAGATTATTCCAGACCGTATTTTAACAAAGCTAGATTCTGCTGCCAATTCACGAGTGCGTGATAACGGTCTCGTATCCTAAGGTGCTGCCAGATCCCCATCGTTCATCGTTATTATCCGGTCGAAATGGATTGATTTTGAAAATTGAGAATGCCATTTTCAAGTCGTTTGTACCAATTCGCAGCAATCATATGACTTACAGCTTCCTTACCTTCGGCATCACTGACCTCCTCTGTATCTATTGTCGGAAATTGTCGCTTCCGCAATAGCGTACCAAAACTCGGAGCTCAATTTTGTACATCGCCATTATTTGATATCCGAAGAGTAAAATAAAATTTGATACACTATGACCAGCATTGTCATGGGAGTTTCCTTTCGAAACGTTCCTGATATATTCGCATAAATTTGCAACACTGTTCCTTTGTGAAACAAACAGGAGTTTTGAATTCTCTGTGAGTTCTAAGGATGACGTTGGTTATGTGCACTGGGCTTAAGCTTCGCTTAATTTTTCTAGGTTCAGTAAGCTTTTGAAATGATTCCTTGTATCTTTCCCCAGTTTCTACCTCTACAAATGACTTCAATGTTATCACAGCCCCCCCCCCCTGTCATACTTCTTGATGACGACAAAAGTCTCCAAGGTGCAATAATCATGCGCAAAATTTCAATCGACTTCCAAGAACTGTATTTGCAAAGAATATGAGGTTGATTTTGAAGCAGACAAATATCAGTGGCCATCAGAAAGCCGATGACTGGGTAGAGGCGGTGTTTTTTCCGCAGAACTGCTCTTCAAATTGCTGAATGCGAGCTCTATTGAGGCTAAATTCGTCCACATGCTGAAATTGCATTCATACATGACCTTTCAGAAAACCGTATCAAATAATATGCAATCTTTTCATAGCGACGTTTTTCTTGAGATCAAATTTAATATATCGGAAAAATAGACGAGTTGTTAAAATAGAAAAAAGACCACGAAAGTACGACCTATATTCCTTGCAATCATATTTGAGCCACGCATGTCAGTGGTCTGTCAAAGAGGGCTGACTTATAGAGCCCGATACACGTGTTTCGATCTTGCGATCTCGTCAGTTCCGGCAGTCACCCTTTCTCGTCTTTTGCTAATCTCTGTGAGAGCTTTGACGGGCCATTGTCATACGTGGCTCAAATACGATTGAAGGCATATTGAAATTTGAGCTGTGGTCCTAAGAAAACACTCGAAACGAAAGTTATGATATATTGAATATACTAGCCACGAACGATCGAGTGTACAACACTTTGTGTTTGGTGAGTTTTTCACTGGGCATAGAATGTAAAATGTTCGTCGACGCTAGCTCTTAGTGTGAGAACAGGAGCTCCCACAGATGTTAGCAAAGGACGAGAAAGGGTAACTGCCCGACTGACGAGATTGCAAGACCGAAACACGTGTATCGGGCCCTATAAGTCGGCCCTGTTTGATAGACCACTGACATGCGTGGCTCAATTATGATTGCAAGGCATATTGAAATTTGAGCTGTGGTCTTGAGAAAACACTCGAAACGAAAGTTATGATACGCCGTATAATGTTTGTGATAGCAGAACGTACTACGGAAGGTCTGATCACAAACCAAGCCTAGTAGTGAAAGGGTTTCTGCAGTTATTTAATGACTACAATCTCATGAATCTCAAGAAGCTCAACGTTGTTTTTTCTTCATATTGGTTTTCTCACTGTGCTATGGCGGTAGGAGCAAAGTTATGTTTTACCCTCATACATTATCTGCCTCACAAAGCTTCTTTACTGGACAGTCAATAACCATTCAGTAGTTCATATTCCGAATATTTCGCTGGCAGAGCTGGTTTTTGGAACAATTCTTGATCCGCAGACGTCGGTCAAAAGAAAATTGGGCTTTTGACGCGCACTCTTCTACACGTGGACGTGTGTCTGCTAATTAATGACGATAGATTGGAGGACGTCGTGTAAGAAGACTTACTATCGACCGAGAACTGGTGAGAAAAAACTTTCTATCACAATTCCAACTGTTTTTATCCATCTAAGGATTGAGAGTAGAAACAAACAGATGAATTATGTCGAAATTGAATGCTCGAAAGAAATCAAGGTTCCAAGGCTATTGCTTCGTCAATACTCTGTCTGTGACACAAGACATTAAAGCTAACTGCAACCAACCGCCAGCAGGTTCAATCTAAATTATTACAACTCACACAAATTTATAATTTGTGAGCTATAATGACTACGGGGAGCCGAGCACTTCAGTGGTTAACACGTTGGCAACGAAGTTAAAATCCTGCTCGTCGCGCCACAGCGTCGCGCCGCAGCATATGCGGCGGCAAGAAATGGCGCTGTGGTAGTTTTCTAATGAAAAATGGATATTTGTTGTGACTAAAGGAGATTTCGTCCACAGTTAATGATTGAATATGAAAGAAGCGACAACCATGAAACTTTTTGTGATAGGAACAATGGCAACATTTTCTCCTAAAGCTTCGAATTTCGAGGGAAAAGGCAGATACGTAGTATAAAGTGATCTTTCAAATTGATACTGAAAATCGTTATGTTATCTATAAATGTACATACATATATACATATATACTCTTTCATATTTTGGTTATATTCATCTTTTGTTGACTACATCAACAACAACTCATCTTAATAAAGTACACTAAATCCTGTACCCTACGCATTTCTCTCAAGACGAAATAATTCCAAAAAAATGAGAATGCTTAAAGCCTAAGCGAGTTTGGCTACGCCAGGGCCATACACCGGTTTACGGAGTCTCTCGTCCTACTCGTCAGTGACCCACGCTCCACATTAAGCCCTGCATTGTACGAGGAGGGAGGCGTATGTGGTGACGGCTCAGTGTACAATGACACTAATCCATCACCACTTCTCAGTCGATGGATCTCGCTGGTAGAACAAAACTGATCCATGGCATCGACAGTTTTGTGGGACGTGGGTCACAGACGAGGATGACGAGACCTCCTAAACATCGGTGTATGGCCCTCGTGTACCAACCTCGCTTAGGCTTTATGTATTCTTATTCTGAAATTATTTTGAAAGTTTATCGCGAGGTTTCAAAACAGTCGATGCCATGGACCTCTCATGACAATTTTTTGTGCCTACCCCAGTGCCCGTTTCCGCGATTCACCTCAACAAGAGCATGCAGGTGGTTTGCAAAGTTGCATGATATCCTATATGTATGGAATTCTGAGCAGACTATTGTAATGCCGCTAATCAGAAGTGTTGTACGGAAGTTTTCTTAACAAATATTCGAGTAAAGGTTATCAACAGCAGTTACATCTGGAACATCACCTGGGTAAATCAAACACATCAGCTGGCTTAGGTCAAACACAGTACTTGTGAGCGTAAAACAATGTCATTCTATCCCATAGATGGTTATTGTTTTGCTACATCCTTATCACCCTTTTTGCATCGATACATTGATCATTACGTAGCACTATCTAGAATGTCTTTGCTCTCAACTTTCACAGAGATGTCATTCATGATGTAAGTTTATTTATCGCTTTACTTCAGTTTGGCACTTTGTTAGGAATGTCTCAAAAATTTAACTTTAAGTGATGTCGAATCTGAAGTGGAAGAATTGCGAACCGGTGTTGAAAGCTTGCTCAGAGATTGCGACGAGGAGGTCCTATATGAAGATAGTGACCATAGCGGGGAAGAGGACTTGGTCTTCGCCAATATTACTAGTGAACACAGCGTCTCAGAAGGTGAAGAGGAAAATACACCGTTTAATGCAAGAATAGCCACTGGCTGGTCATGGAACGTAGTTTCGCCCACGAGAACACTTTTTGATTGGGGTCATGGTGGTGCTCAGAATATGGCATTGCTCGGTAATTGAATTCCAGTGGAGCTGTGTGAGCTGTTTGTGAAGAGCGTTTGGGAGTTGATTGTTGAGCAGACCAATATATACGGTCATTTAAGAAAGGAAGGATAGGAAGACGCAAAAATTGAAGAAATGAAGATATTCTTGTGCTTGTGCCTCAAAATGACCACTATACGATTGCCAAGGCTCTACGATTGCTAGAGCAATGGCCCGCACTTTTTCGGGAGTCTCCACAGCGTCGCATCCTATGTCGAGGGATCGCTTCTTCGATTTCATGATTCATTTGCATGCAAACAGCAACATGGGTCACGATGTGAATGAAAAGTCACACAATATAAAACCAATGCTGAAACTTGTCAAAAAGAATTGTAAGGATCCATTCAAACCATGGGAGACGTCTGTACCGATAAATCGATGGTGCCATTCAAAGGACAAATCAAATTCCGCCAGTATGCACCTTGCAAACGAAAAAAATATGAAATAGAGCTATTTGCACTTCGTGGTGAAGGCGGGTACAACCGATGGTGCGCATGGGTGCTGGTGCAAACCCGACACCGAGCGAACCGCTTGCAGATTTTGTGGTAAAGGATCTAATGAAGGATCTTCTGAATGAAAGAAGGCACCTCTTTGCCGACAACTGGCACTCCAGAGTCGTCCTAGCTGAAAATCTGCTGCAAAGCAATACATACTTTACCGGAACATGCAGAAAGAGCAGGAAAGGCTTGCCTAAGGAAGTCATGGAAGGAAAACTGCGCAAGGGCGAGTGTAAAGCCATGCAAAATCAAAATGGCATTGCGGTTCTGTTATTCAGTTACAGAAGAGACGCAATGCCTTCATCAGCTCACGGCATTGCCAAAAATCCCTGCACGGACAAGTTTGAAGTCCTCGAGATGACAATGGGAGAAAGTCGCTGATGGACCAGACTGACCAGATAGCTGCCATATTACCATTCCTCAGGAGGACCAGTAAATGGTAAGAGCATTTCGCTCATTTTAGCTTCGTAATTTGTAATTTGTACTCTAGGTATGTACGTCTACTATTCTACTTTGACATGCGCGTACTCCGCAAGTGTTGATGGATACTGTGCCGCACCTACGTAGGAAAAATCCAGTTTAACATGTTAAAGGCGTCGATCGATGAAAGCTATTTAGAACGACCTAATCCAGCTACCCCTAGATGTAACCACGTCCTCGAAAGGGCGTCTCCCCGAAAGCGTAGACGCTGCATTGAGTACTATAGAAACTCTGGGAAGAAGAATTTAAATTATACTTATGCTTCAGATCATGCTAAAGAAACACGAATTAGGGGAAATCACTGTAAAATCCACTTTTGTTTGGAATGTTACATTGCTGCTCATAAAATTTGTGATCTCAAACGTTTAAGACATAAATAAACTGTTTGGGAATTATTGTATTTTAATTGGGTTAAGTTGTGTCTTTGCTATTATATGTATATATGACATACGTGTATGTGGCACAAATGTGCTTGTGCATGCATGCGAATATATTCAAAGCTATATATATCACCTTTATCACCTGTTGTCTCGTTGATCGTCGAGTGACTCGGGCGGGTACAAGCAACACTTCCATTTTTCCCTATCGCGTGCAAGAGTAACCTAGTGGGTCCTACTCGCTCTAGGGATTCGCTGATCATCACATCTTTCTTCTATAACTTTCGTGAAGAAATCGGACCAACGAGTCGATGGTCTTCGTATATAGCGCTTGATGCCTCGAGGAATCCAGTCGGTAACGACTCTCGTCCATCGGTTGTCGTTGAAACGCATCACGTGTCTATCTCACCTTATTTTCGATATCCTGGCGTGTGGAACGGCGTCTCTGATCTTCGATCGTTGACGTAGGTCGCAACTTCGGATCCTTTCTCTGATTTTGCGAGATACGGGATACTCTTAGCATCGACTTTTCGACTACGCGTTCAATAACGCCAAGCGATCTTTCATCCTGCTTGCGTAGCGGCCAGGTTTCTGCTGAATACGTTAGGACAGGGATAATCGTGGAGTCGATAAGGCGGGCACGGAGTCGGATGTTCTTAGTCCTCTTCACTACATCTCCAATGCTCCTAAACGTTCCCGAGCCGCTTGTTTCCTCCTGTTCAACTCTAGAGCTAGGTCGTTCACCATGTTGCTTTCATGACCTAGATAGACGTAACTGGAGCATTCGGAGGTTTTCGTACCGTTGAGCGTGAATGGGGCATTCGAAACCCATGCGCTCCTCACGAACATCGTTTTGTTAGATTTAGTTGAAGACCTATCTTTCCACAGGCTTTATGGAAATCGGTCAACATTCGTTCGGTTTTGCTGATGTTTAATGTTATGAGAACGATATCGTCAGCAAAGTGAAGATGGTTCAACTGTCGATCGCCAATTTTCACTCCCATATCGTCCCATTCTAATGTTCGCATGACGTTCTGTAGGGTGGCACTGAATAGTTTTTGCAAAATTGTATCGCCTTGTCGAAACCCTCTTCTTACGTAAATGGTGATATTGTTGTAGAATGAAGATATTTTGGTCGTGAAATGTTTATAAAGCTCACGCAGGATCATTATGCACAATGTAGGGACGCCCTGGTTATCCAGAGCATTTATAACCGCTTCTGTTTGCACTGAATCAAAGCTTTCTTCAGAGCGATAAAAGTGAGACGGAGTGATTGTTTGCACTCTCGTGGAACTTTAATGAGTTTTGTTATCGTGTGGATGTGGTCTATTGCATCAAATCCTCTTCGGAGCCCTGCTTGTTAGCATGGCTGTCATTCGTCCAGTGTTCTGTAAATCCTGATTAGGATGACTCGAGTAAAGAGTCCATAGACAACGGAGAACAAGGAGATTGGGCCATGGTTGCCTAATGTTTGTACGTTATAAGTATGTTGATTTTTGAAAAAAGCAAGGTGAATATATCCTCACAATCCACAGGGGTCCACACAATTTTTGATGGCCGGAGAAGATTTGAAATAACTAGGCGTCGTTTCTACTAAAAGTAGGTTAATAGAAATCTTTCTGACGATGAACTATCTTTCCTAGCAAAATGAAAAATTTCATTGTGAAGTTGAAACAACGCATCGTGAGGACGAAAACGTCAATCTTCTCCTTCAGTATAATTATAGTAGTAGTGCTGAAATTCTTTCAAGAATCAGGCTTGCTATCAAAGCGGCGTTATTTAGGTCATCAATGACTAATAAAAACATCAGTAAATCAGGAAAAAATGTTATTTGGAATCAGAAAAAAAGTTTTTTCCCTTGGGAAGCGATTTCTTCGTTGGAACACAGAAGATTTCATGAGCATTCTACTTGCTAAATACTCTTTATAGAAACCTTTTCTATAACGATTCTTTATTTTGTCATCACATTTATTATTCTGTATAGATAGCTGTCTTGAAATCAATATATTACTTTGTAATGTCAAGAAATACCTTGTGAAGTTGATAAGAAAACGAATTCTGAGTGTAAAACGTACCCTTTATCCACTGTAGAACGGTCTATAAAAGTCTTTTCACAAAGCAGACATAGTGGGAGATAGAAAAGCATAGGTGAAAAATAGAAAGAAACGAAGTTATGTGACAGCTAAGGATAAGTTCTCTTTCACAATAAAAGTGATTTTTCGATATATGGACACTTCCTTAAAACATAAAACTTTTATCAAAATGATTGTTAAGACTCTGTGGGAAGTTCTTGTTCAGCAAAAGGAGTCGCTTCTTCATTTGTCGCTATATATCAGAAAAGAGTCAAGTAGTTCTTGTATTTGAACCACGCGAATTCTTAGTTATTTCCAATCTTAAATGAGTCATTGAAAGAGTTAAAAAATATCCAAACGGCAGCTGCTTGTGAAGCTTGCACTATGCAATTCAAATTTCGTTTTTTACTTCTGCCCCAGTTATGAGAATATTAAACTGAATGAAGTGCCAATTTATATTGACCTTTTGAGGCTATGATGAAAGCGAAATGCGCTCAAACGTCAGCTATTGTATCATTATTGTACTCTGTTGCAACTGAGGAAAACATGAAAGACTTTTTTTACACACGGAAAGATAATGCTGAGCCCAGTGATTATTTTTTTTATCTAATACGAGAGTAGTAAAATGACTACCTTTCTGGTATCACAACTTTTCCTCCTCGTGTCGCATCCAGTTCTGGAAAAATCACGAGTAGTCTTGTATTTTGTGCTGACGAGATAGAAACAGTGCTGTCTCCTTCGCAAAATTCGTATTCCTGAAAATGTTCGTGGGTGTAGATTAGCCTGAAGGAATGAAGCTGAGTGGTGACAAAAGGATAGTGTTTGAGTGGATGAGTGGAGCTTCTGGAAGTCGTAAAGCATCGCCTAGTCGACTGCATATATAACTGGACATCGTATGCCAGACATCTCATTACATTTGCAGAACAAATCAAAGTAGAAGCACATGCGTTGCACTGTAGAAGTGCCTATAATTGACCTCATTCTAGGCTCAAAACATATTGTTGCATTACGGTGTTTGGTACTTTCATATTATCGCTTCTTTCATTAGAATATTTTGATTCGAAAACATCTCGATATATTCATGGTCCTACTGATTCATAATTAACATTATTTTGCAATCTGATGAGCATAAAAAGGGTTCAGTATTGAATGTTGGACTACAAACTCCTTTCACTTATGAGTTTTTGGTTGATCTATTCCCATCTTCTTGTCTCTAGCACTTTCCGTCATCATTTTCCTTGTGTCACACGATTTGTTCGTTTCCACTTATCCATTATGTCTTTATTTTGAATATCCGATTTTGTTCATGAAATTACGAATTTCAAAGACGAAGATCGCTGAGTTGCAAGCTTACTTGCGAATTTTTCACTTTATCGACTTAATATCCATTTCTTCGGAGAACTTCTAATTCGTCATTAACCTGAAATACAAACGACTATATTCTTTTGGAGACTTCGTTCGCAATGATGTGTTTCAAGTCGACATATGCTCACACTGAGACAACTCATATCAACCGATCCGCAGCACTACGGCTTCATCTCGTTCGTACTAAGCTGCAAAAGTCTCGCTTGGTGTTGCGCGGTCATCATTCACCTACCGTAGTCGCAACGGGTCTGACTTAACGTCAATGAGGACGTCAGGCTGACATGGTGTCCGCAAGCATCACTCATTATCCTGCCTTTCTATTCCTTCCAACGACCTTTGCTGTTTATAATGTCTAAGTCAAATATTGCAGTTGTTTTCATCATGTTACGTATTAACATACTGATTAAACCATCCTTCTACTAAAAGAAAGCAAACATGGAGAATAAATTTTTTGTAGACCCAGATGGTGTTCTGAGGGTGAATCGCTCATGATATTCTTTGGCCTGCATCTAAAACGCATGTCATGTAGTGCTATTTGAGACGTGGCCTAAATATATACAAAGCCACTGCTCCCTATTTCACATTTACGGTCACTGTTTTTGGTGACTAATTCAATATCGCGAGGTTAACAATTAAGTTATTCTTACAACAATTCGACGTCTTCGTCTCTTGCAGAGTGAGTTTTAAAGTTTACGTCACGTAATCGTTCGCCCTCTTTGCCGACCTTCGTCTTCGTCGTCGTACAAGTCTAAGTCTAATTTTCATCGGTGAAGCGTCTTTTGGGGCCGAACGCCGTGAGCGAGTGGTTATGATGCTCGTCGCGTCCCTGGGCCGAGCTCCACCTCAGCAGTCAACAACGAACACTCTATGGAACGCCATAGCCAGGTTATCTTCGAGACTGCAATGTGACGCCCTTAGCCAGGATTCTACGATGTTCAAGAACAAGCCGAAAATGCTAGAAGTACTGGGATGACTCTCAGTAAAAAAGCGAACAATGAAGACGGATCAATAAAGTGTCAAAAAGAGCATCGCCCGAATGAAAAGCCTCATTCGACAATATTCTTATATAGAGTGCGCTTCATGTACCAAGTATCTCTAAATAGAGATAAGATACGTTTGTTTTCTCCCATTCTATCATACAGCAGTCGCTAACATTCTCAGCTACCACAAAGTATAATGATAATTCAAAAATCGGCTTTCCTTTCACTTTGGCCTCATCATTCAAAACTCGTTCCCTCAAAAATTAACCTAATATTGCAAAGTGAATAGGAAAGTTTATTGGAATGATATTTCTTCGTCTTCATCTTCTTTAGGGCTAATGAATCGGGCTTGCAATTCAATTAGTGGAGTTAAATGCATAGCGCTTTGTTATAAGATCAATAGTTGACGATCGCTTTACCTTATATCCTTTCGTCCGATTCTCATGTGTTGTGTCGTACAAAACTGTTAAACTATTAGATATCAAAAGCGCTTTGCGATTACATAACTAATCCCCGACGTGTTAGTTATGAACACCACTAATCATTATCAGCTATCACTCGCATATCGACAATATAGCTGTCGTTGATTATTTTCCTACAAGTGTGCTCCATTCTTATTTCTGCAGCCGCTCATATCGTTTGCTGTGGCAAGTGTACGTTTCAATTATGCATAGATTCAACGACTATGGCGTTCTGTCATGGGACTGTCACGATTACAAACACGATTACAAATCACTTGCAGCTTTCACTGGACAGTATTGTTCCTATCGGATCGACTCTGAGTAATGAAGAACTAAACCAGCTCGTACTTCTCCACGAAGATAGCACGGCATCTGATAAGGTGGTTGCCATTACTTCTATGTTGTTTCATTCAACCGTTCTAAAAGCAGGCGGCGCTCAAAATGTTTCAATTAAGCTATCATACTATAAATAAGAAGATGATAGAAGGTCGTCAAGCGTCAATAGAAGAGCTTAATTTATTATAACAGATACGTACTCAACTGCCGGTCACCACAATGTCAGGTAAGTCATGACGATGACATCTGACTTGGGATGATTTTTTACTCGGCGTCGATTCCTTTAGAGGATTATTTGACCTCAAGGGATCGGCTGAACCGAGGGAAGGTGGTAATGATAAGTCCCAATAGGACAAAACATGGCCTTGATATCACTAGACCTATCAGCTTGAAACATGTTATATCCTTATAAGAGAATGATGGTCTTACAGGCAGCTGCTGCAGAATACTTCCGACGCAAGGTCCAAATTCATCCGCCTCGTGACACACCGAATCCCGCGGAATGTACATGCGTGGTGCGATACTTGATCACCATAGAAATTGATTCACAGTGGTTTTTTCCTGATAAGCAGTTCCGAGGTAGGTAATAGCAGTTATACCGAATAATAGTAATGCAGTACAATAATATAGTACTGTTGTGCAGCACAGCACTGCAAAAATGCTACAGTGGCTGACGTATCGGACAAAACTGTCCTTTTCGAGAGTCTGAAAATTTGAATTGATCTGCGATCTGCTCAGTTAAACACTTTCATAACTCCAGCAGGAAGTGCAAGAAAAATTTTGGATCACATCGTGAAAGGCTTTATTCTAGAACACTCACTGCTTAGTTATTTTGGGTCTTCCAATTTTTTTTTTGGAGACTAGCCGCTCAAAGCCAATAATAAGTGTGCGGCACTCAGGTCGGAAAGATCAGCCTAAAATATGGCCCGAGATCACAAGTGGCTGTGAGGCACTCTTCTTTTTGGTTCATTTTTGGACCTTTACTATCTATACGAAAGGCTTTCAGAGTTCTTAGCGATAGCGTTCCAGAATATTGCGAGGATAGCGAATCTGACGTTGAAATCTACTTCTCTATGTTCTCACTCCTTATGCATGTTGGTGGAGTCCCATGTTGGGATTACGTTTTCCACCTAGGTGCTCTTTTAGGCGGATGCAGAGTGGTCTACCCGTTTCGTAAATGCATTCATCAACGCATGCCATAGAGCATATTAGGTTTACTGTGCCAGAACTAAAGCAATCGCCGTCTCTACCGTTTGAGCAGGCTTGGCAGTCTTTTGTTCACACAGGCGGTCATACATTCGGTTGCGGACTAATTGGCGCTTTAGCGTATTTGGGGGTATCTCGACTACTGCTACCGAATTGTCTAAACCTACTCTTTTTAGGTAGCGTTCAATAGCTGTGCATATTTCGTTGGAAGTAAAGGGGAGGACGAATGAGGTCTTCTATTCGTTAGACTTTCCGCTTGAGGCGTCAAAATTTCTTCATATTTAGCTCACGGAGCTCCTACCGTTTCGCATCCGTTAGAGATGGTTATTTATTGTTCCAAGCTTGGGGATTTCACCTCATTTTTTTCCTGTGCACACACTAGTAGCCGTTCAAAACATGTTTTCACAAGTGCGTGCTTGTGTTTGATGGATGGGAGAAAGATCATGAACCAAGATGTCTTTATGGATGGCTTTTGATAGCACTTCATGTTGTAGGCACTTTTGGACAGGTTGACTTGACCTTTCAAAAATGGAAAGCAATTCTTTTATGGTTGCCTCCCGATAAATTCTATGTACTCTCTTCATTATTATTTGAGCCAATATGTCATTTGTCTGGTGAGGGCTCTTGTACAGCCTGATACACGTGTTTTGACCATACAGTCTCGTCAGTCGAGCAGAACCCGTCGTCTTTCAATTTTTATGAGCTAATCCTCTCGGGAGCCTCCTCTCGCTACACAGAGGTGTCGCAGACGAACGATTTACACTGTAAGTAAAGTAAAATACCATCGAACATACAGTGTTTACAGTCGATTGCTCTTTGATTGGTATTTTTATCATATTATACCTTTATTTCGAGTGTTTTTCAAAACCACGCTCAAATTTCAGTAGATCTCTTCATTATCTCCCGAGAGGATTAGCTCATGAAAAGATTGAAAGACGACGGGTTATGCCCGACTGACGAGACTGCAAGGTCAAACACGTGTATCGGGCTGTACATGAGCCCTTACCAGACCACATGACATATTGGTTTGCAATAATAATGAAGAGATCTATTGAAATTTGAGCGTGGTCTTCAAAAAACACTCAAAATAAGGTATTAATTTATGTACTCTGTTCATTCAACAACTCAGAACATTTATCCATCTCCTCTTGCGTTGGGCAGACGACAAAGCAATCGTCTATATATCTGCAGCAGAGTAAACGCCGGTGATCGATTATAGGAGCTTCCACCTTGGGCATAAAAACTATAGCAGGATTGGAGCAGTCACTGTCCTATTGCCAGCCTTCTAATTTGTGCCAAATAATTTTCGGACCATTTAAAATTGAACAGCTTAGGCATTCCTTCAGTAGAGCCATGACTGGTCGAATGAAGAAGCCATAGAACTTCATAGCTCTTTCGCTTTGCATTGAGAGCTAGCAGATGGCTTGCACTGTGGACTCACTATACAGGTTTTATAGTGGGCGGTCAGGTCAAGGGAATCCATCACGCTCGTTGTGTTAGAATATGCACTACATAGACGGTTTAAGAGCATTTAGGTGCTTGTGAGATGAGTGGATCGCGTTTTAGCAAATGGACTAGTATTAGGTTTATAGACTACTTTATCCTATCCGTTTACCCCTCCACACAACTAATGGTAGATCTAACTTTAAATTTGATCGGTTAATAAACACAAGATCATCAATGCGCAACAATTTCCGAGATTTAATACGTAAGAATAAGACGGGACATAAAGGTAGATCAGTTTTTAGTCGAGAGAAACTGAAGAGTTAAACGAGCCGAGTATGTCATATCAATCCATTTCATGTTCAATTTTCGATATTAATTTCAAAAGTCCTCTTCAGATAACGGACGATAGAGAGTGTTGTCCTCGAAGTGATTTTCGTTATCTCAGCTTCCTATTGATCAGGAATCGCTACAAACTCTTCATCCTTATCACTAAGTGATACTCTAATGAATCTTGATTTCATTAGTTCGCGTGCCTATAGCATTTTGTTTTTTGTGCTTCTGTAAGATTGGGATATAGAGTTAGGCAAAAAGTTCTGAGAAATATTGAAAGTTTCGTTCACATGCGCAGATCAACATCAAGAACAGCAGTAACTGCTCTTTATAGTAAAGAGTACCATTGCACCACGACTTTTTGCCATCGTTTTGCAAGACCGGATCTGCTCGAAGCACCATTTCGCCTCCTTCGAAGTGAAAACTCTTGTCATGCTTCTTTAATTTCACTAAATGATTGATATTGATGGCCATTCAAAAAAAGGTGCATTGATCGGCTGAGGCCACGATCGGATGAAACAACGTCCAAAGTGTAGGCGAGGCGCGGAAAAATTTGACGCCGTCCAACTCTTCCTCTTGTTTTTGGTCTTCTTAGCCGTATGCGGTTTGGCATTGCCCTGCTGAAACAAAGTACGCCTTCGTAGGATTAGTCTTAGATACTTTCTTTTCAATTTGTCTGTTGATGCGATTCGACTGTTAGCAGTTGAGCTCAACATTGACGACACTTCCATTCAGAAACAACTAAAAATGCAGAACGCTTTGGAAGTTCTACCACACGCAGATCATGACTTTCTTGCTAAATTGATTAGGCCTTGAGGCAGATGGCGTTTCATAGCCTTTCAATCCAGCGCTGGCTTCCATCGTAATTGTCTAAGAATACCCATTCCTCGTCGAATGTCATATTTTTCTGCCAGAATCGGGCATTCAATGAATTCTTGAGCAGTTGGTGAGAAATCTCCTCTCTTCTGGCAGCTTGTGCTTCGGTGAGCTCATGCGGATCCTGGCAAGGCTTCTTGTGAGCAAAGTCCATCGATCAGCACGCGCAAATCATACGGTTGAATAGCCGCTTCGATGCCGAAATTAATCACCTGTATCACTCGTCGCTCCGTTGATCGTCGAGTGACTCGAGCAGGCACCAGCAACACTTCCATTTTTCCCCATCGCGCGCAGGAGTAGCCTAGTTGATCCTCCTACTCTAAGGATTCGTTAAGCATCATATCTTTCTTCTATGATTTTCGTAAGAAATCGCTCACCGGATCGCGGTCTTCCTATAGAGCGCTTGATATCTCGAGGAATCCTGTCGGTAATGACTGTCGTCCATTGGTTGTCGTTTAAGCACATCACTTGTCCGGCTCACATTATTTTCGATATCCTGGAGTGTAGAACGGCATCTTTGATCTTCGATCGTTGACGTAAGTCAGAATATGGATCATTTCGCTCATTGGCGAGATACGGAATACTCCTAGCATCGGCCTTTCGACTGCGCGTTCAATAACGCCAAGTGATCTTTCATCCTGCTTACGTAGAGACTAGGTTTCTGCTCGTAAGTTAGGGCAGGGATAATCGTCGAGTCGAAAAGGCAGACACGGAATCGGATGTTTTTGTTCTCTTCACTACATCTTCGATGCTCGTGAACGTTTGCCAAGTCTCTCGTTTCCTCCTGCTCAACTCTGAAGTCAGGTCATTCATCATGTTGATTTCACGATCTAGGTAGATGCATATGGAGCATTCGGAGATGTTCGTTTCGCTGGGCGCGAAATGGGGCATTCGAAACCCATCCTTTCCTTATGAAATACTGTTTTCGTTGGATGTAGTTGAAGACCAGTCCTTCTAGAGGCGTTGTCGAAATCGGTCAACATTCATTCTGCTTGGCTGATGCTTGGTGTTATGCGGAGGATATCATCAGCAATGCGAACATGGTTCAATTGTCGACCGTCGATTTTCACCCCCATATCGTCCCACTGTAATGTTCGCATGATATTTTGGAGGGTGACAGTGAATAATTTCGACGAAATTCTATCTCCTTGTCGAAACTCCTCTTCTTGCGTCGATGGTGAAATTGTTGCATAAGGGCGATGTTTTGGTGGTGAATTTTTATGTAGCTCACGAAGGACCGAGATGCACCGAGTAGGGACGCCCTGGTTATCAAGAGCTTCTATAACAGCTTCTGTTTCCACTGAATCAAAGGTTTTCTTCAAATCGATGAAGGTGAGACAGAGCGCCAGTTTGTATTTTCGTGAAACAATATGAAGATGATGAGTGTTTCGGTCTAATCCTTTTTGGACCGAATGCTGTTCTGTTCTTCACCGATGATACTGCATGTCGGATTTTGGAAGGGAGGACCGATGGAACAACAGACTCATTCTCGTTTCAATCTATATGACGACAAAATTACATGGCTAGCAAAGAGATTCGAGTAGAAGTGGTGGATGTTGTTCTCTATTGCCCTTCTAGGAGGTGCAAGTGCCCCGTCAGGGCTCCGGAGAGCAATCAGCTTAGTCTTGTAATTGCCTAAACTTCGCTGCGCTTTGCGTATGCTTTTCTCAGATTCTGCGGCTTCTGCCATAATTGCTGTTTGTTCCTCTTTGAGGTAATCTTCTATCGCTTCTCTGCAGCGTTTTGCATGTTTGGACGTAAAGTTTCGGTTGCCTTCAGCTCGTGCAACTCCACGTTAACGTATCAGCTCGAGTTTCTGCAAAGACAAACGTCCCTTCGTGACTTCAAGACTTCGGCTTTCATAGTGTTAACGCTAAGATATTCTAAGAGGCGGTTGTCTTCTGCGTCGATGTTGTCGGCAACAGTATCTTCCCAAGAGCGGGCTAATGATTTGAATACATCCTAGTTTGTGAGTAGTTGTGGGATTTCGTTATTTGAATTCAATGGCTTTCTCTCCTTTGCGCGGAAAACGGAGCTTTGCACCAAGGGGTGATGGTCTGATACCGTGTAGAACTTAGAAACAACAGCGACATCGGTCAGGCAAAGAGAATCAACAGCGACATCGGTCAACCAAAGCTTTCGATTTACTAAGATGTGGTCTATTTCATTATGGTACTCTGTGTTGTGAAACTCCTACTTCCACCGTTTGAAGTGAGGCTTTTGGATTTGTGAATTACCATGGATGGTTTGGATCGCCATGATAAACTCAGATAGCCTCTCACCCTGTTCATTCCATTCTAGTCCGTGGGTCTCAATGTGGCGTTCTTCAGGCGATGTCCTAGGTGCAGTTTTTCGCGTTAAAATCTTCAACAATGAATTTGGAGAAGGTATGGTCTTCTTTGAAGAATTTTTCGAGGTCCGTATAGAACGCTTCGACTTCGTCCTCGTCATAGCTTGATGTTGGTGTGTAAGCACCGAAGATGCTCAAGGCCTGCATTGAACAACATCGTTTCGACAGTAATCTCCGTTATGGGTTGTTAGGTGTTCTAACGAATCGATGTTCACGGTCAAATTTGATTTGACGTGGCCGCCAACGCCGCCGACACCTCTGCGATCGCATGTTCCAAGCAACAGCTCTCTTTCGATGTCATAAACAGCGTGAAAAGGTGCGTCTTCTCGTCTCAGCCAGGCCAATGACGTCGTACCTTATCTATCGCTTAAATCAATAGATCTTCTACAGCAGCCGCAAATAATAAACTACTTAAATATATACAAAAATAACAATAAAAGAAGCGCGAAAATGTCAAAGAATAAAACTTTCTTGAATTTCTTACAACTTTATGCTCAACCTGGTTGTCGGTCCTGAAAGATTTCTCGTGGTGTGCCGGCAAAATGCTTTCAATTAGGAGAATAAGCCCAGCCATGAAATTGTCCTAGTTAAACAAACGTTAAATTGCCTCTTTCACTGGATAAAAATCGGATCGTCCCTGGCTTCATCAATCGAAAACGCCTACACGACTTTGCGGTCGACTAAAGGAAAGCCACCGAATTTCAAACATCGAGATGCAACTACTGCGTGAATCTTTTCGATGCATGCAGTACAAGATGCATGCGTAGTTGAATGAATGCGAGTCGAAAGAATTTCATTCTGATCAGTATTTGGAGAATTGCCTTTGGAGGAGCATTAGGGTGTAAATCATTTTTAATTTGCGAGTCTCTATGGACAGATGTTAGAGCAGCTTTACGCAAAAAATTGAAAATCTGTCATACAATTTGCATAGACTAGCTTCAGTAAGACATCACAGCACCGTTAACGAAAGCTCCAGGAGTCAACTCAGTATCAGTAATGTGCCCGACAAATAAAGAGTCATCGTGTTAGAGGTATGACTCTCCTCGACAGTATGCTCGCTATTAGATGTGGGCCTACGTTTCACACCAGCACAACCCATTTCTAGGGAACCCATGCGTAGGATCTTAAGCAATTTGCAAGAGCTCCGAGATTGACTCAGCTAAAAAGGTAGACTAGAATCATCTAAGAAATATGATTAGCGAGATGTATTGGTAATATCAACATCGCCTTTTTCTCGAACGTTCTTCAGGTAGCAAGATATCAACAACTAATAAATATCAATTTTCGCATATTAGCGACGAACTCCCGCAATTGTAGGCACTATAGAGCAAAAACCGTAGCTCCAACCTCACACCAGAACAGAAAAACGGCATTAATCAGACACGTGAGCTAATAAGATGAAAATTAAAAGGGGTAAGGACGGGGGTTTGTAGTTATTCCTCATCATTGTATGTTAAGATAACGAAAAACGCTCTGAAGAAGTTGCACTATATCACCCATAATCTGAAAAGGAATTCAAAACCAATATCGAAAATTGAACAGTTAATGAATATAAATGGCAAACTCGGCTTGTTTAAAGCCTTCATTTTTCTTGACAAAAATTGGCCTACCATTATGTCACGTCGTATACTTACTTATTAACACACCTGAGTTGGTATGAACCGATGGTCTTCATCTACTAATCAATTAAAATTCAAAGTAAGACCAATCATCAGCTGTGTGGACGGGCCAACGGACAGAAAAGCGTGATTTATAAGCCTAATATCGAGTTCAGTTCCTAAGACACATCCCAGCTCATCTCATAAACGCTCAAATTTTCCTATAAAGCCTATGTAACACATCTCTCAACAACCGCGTGCGTGATAGAGTCCATCGACATGACTGCCTTTCTAACAAGCGTGTCGAATAAGTCCGCAATGCAAACCATCTGCAAGCTGCTAACGGAGCACGAAAGAGCTATAGAATGCGTGGGTTCTAGATTCGGCAAGTCATGACTCTCTTGAAAGAGTGCCCAAACTGCTCAATTTTTAGATGGTCGGAAATGGGACAAAGACTAATTCCAACCGTTGCCACAGCTTTTGTTTCTAGAGTGGAAAGCGATCATTGGCCGTTACTCTAGTGTAGGTATATAGATAATTGTTTTTTCGCCTGCACAACACAAGAGGCGATGAGCAAATGTTTGATTGTTGAATAAACAAAGTACTCAGATTTTACCGGGAAGCTACCACAAGAAAATTGGCTTCCATTTTTGAAACTACAATTCAACATGTCCAAAAGCACTTATAGCACGAAGTGGTACCGAAAGCCAAATGATAAAAACATCTTGCTCCATTCCATCTATCTCATCCATCACACACAAACAAAAAATAGCCATCCTCAATGACTACGAGACTAGGTAGGAGCTCCTAGGGCTAGATTTGTAGGATATTCGACGCACTAAATGAAAAGTCTCTTTTTTCTGACGAATTAATCCCAGCTATAAAACAACGCAAAAAAGAGCACGTTTGAATACTTTGGTAGTAGTAGTTGGGGTAATTCCAGGTGCCGTGAAACGATAATTGAATCGTAACCGATTGTATGATCGCTTTTACGATGAGAAGAACTCCCAAATTTGCCCAAACGGTAGATACAGCGATTACCAAGAACGAACGCAAAGGAAAGTGTCTTGCAGCCACTGTCACCTCCCACTACACCGCAGACTAATCTTCCCGACCTCATTCAAGCGCGGCTTCATTTATACACTGGCTTTAAGCTCCGATTTCCAACGAATAAGTGGAGGACCTAGAAGAATTAAACTGCGAGTGTTCTGAAGTAAATCTTTTTTACTATGTTGTCCAAGATTTGTACCTACGTCTATCTGCATGTGTCATGAAAGTGTTTGACTGAGTGGCTTTCAGGTAAGTTTGACTTTTCCAGGCTTTTTGTAAAAGGCAAAATGTCGGAACGTCAGTCATTGTATTCTTATTGGATTGTTTTACTGTATTACTGCACAATGTTATTGTACTGCATTGCCAGCATTCAGTAAATACTGTTATTACCACATCAGAACTGCTTATCAGGGACCACTGATTTATTCTAACTATGCCGAGTAATTGGATAGTCGGTTTTGAGAGATACTACTTAACTCACAGTCTTTCTTTGTATTCCGACTACAAGGCTGTTATAAAAGGTGGTGAAAAAGTTCTGCTGCATTTTCAAAATACACTGAAAAATTTATTTGAGCATCAACTGAGCTCAATCAGAAGACACATCAGTAGGCGATGTAGTCTCCTTCCACTTCAAGACAGTTCAGCCACATATCCGATGCGGATTGTAGAAGACGACCCATTCTTCGTCACTCGTCACCACGTGTTCCAGTTTCAGCTAATCACGAGTGCAGCTCTCACACAATCGAACACAAGCATTGAATCGTTATTCCAGCTGATGCATTGCTAAATCGTTGTGGGACCTATTTGGATTCATGCAATGTTTGACGGTCTCATGGAGAACGTGCCAAATCGTCATTGGATCACAATCAAACTCAACAGCCAACATCCGGCAGCTCATCGATAAATCTTCTTCAATTCGATTGACGACTACTTGACGATCCACTTCTCGTGAACGTCTCTCTCTGGAGTTGTCGTTAAATCGGTCTCTTTCTTCATGAAATCTCTTGAATCAATGTTGAGATGCACAAATATCGCAAATTGGTCACCATACACCCTGCAGATTTATCGATGAGCCTCAGAAGCGTGGACACCGACTTTGTAGTGAAGTGGAGCAGCAGACGAATTCTTCCTTGGGCAGTTCCTTCTGAAGGCTCTGTAAACGTAGGAAACGAGCATTCTCACGAGCCCAAATTTGCACAAAATAATGTGTTAGAATCATTTTTTCAGGCACGCGACGAAACTTTTTTTACAACCTATTAGTACAGTTTTATGTACTCTGGTAACTGACGTTTCGGCGGTTTCGCCCTCTTCAGAACCTAAGAAGATGAGGTTGTCTACAATCCAAGCTGCCAAATCCCTCCATTGCTTTGCCAGCGAAGAACTGCCGAACCTAGGTTTCAGTTGCTTTGAGAACAAATCAACTTTTCCGCATACTGTTCGCTTTTTGTGAGTCTCCAACTATGACGTTTGAGTGAAGACTAGTCTTGAAATTCTCACGTGGACTGTGAATGCATCTCTCATGTCAAAGTATCGTTATTCGTGCGCAAAAGTTATTTGTCCTGGAAAATAGGCTTGGTCATTTTTTTCTGTTCAAATGATGGAGGTGTTTGGCTGACCAGGTTGTAGACAGCCTGATACTTCCAAACTCTGAAGAGAGCAAATTACCGATAAGTCAGCTATCAAGTCAGCTTTATGACAACTTCGTGTTTGACATACAGAGAAAAAACTGTGATTATTGAAAAGTACAAAGATTTAATGGGGTTATTTTTATTTGTCCGCTTCGAACATTTCTTTACAGGCGGTGAAAGTTATACCAATTGTGTCACACTGGACCGGTGACCACTCTCAAAAAACCAAGCAGGAATGGTTCGTCAGAAAAATTGAGATCTTCTAAGCTGCCTATGAAGCACCAAGAATTACCACTCAGTATGAAGTTGGATACGAAAATTAGATTGCACACCACCGTTGAAACTCAACCAAAGTATTGAAAACGGCACGACATGTTGCTCGCGGAGTGCAAGCCCTTCGAGAGATTCGCCATCTTCAACGCACAGATAGTCGTTGGGGTGTTGAGAAATGTAATATCATTGAGGAGTTCAGATGGCAGGCGACGCTCTATTGGCTCTACAGGAATCTACGGAGATCTATCTCACATGTTTATTCGAGGACACTAATCTTGCGGCAATACATGTTCGTCGTGTCACAATAATGCCTAAAGACATGCAATTAGTCCGAAAACTTCGAGGTGAGATTATCACAGAGTCGACTATTTCGAAAGGAAGAAGGTACTATTACTCGAGTCTGTATAGTCACTTGTTGAATGTGTCTGTGTTAAGTATAATATACGGTATTATAATTGTATCATACCATGCTAATATCGCGCTTTAACTGTGGATGGATATCTAGATGTGATTTCGATGTAAATTATCCTAGATATCAGTGATTAGCTCTTTCATTTGTTGGGACGTTTTCCTAATTCCTAAAGAATTTCGAATACATCTAGATAATCCCTGTTTTACGACCATACGTTTCGCTGTAGCAACCATTATCAACCTCAAAACCATCATAAGAAGAAATCGCAAAAGTTAGACGATAAGACTGTTAGTCACATCTTTGGACAAGAACTAAGGGGTCACGATGAATTGCCATTTGAGATGATTGAAAGTGGCCTCTATAGTTTGGCATTAATGGCAAAAGATGAGGATTCAAAAGCGCAGATACACATGATCGCTTATCTCCTTATCTGACCAACAGTGCTTATAGTGATTTTGCACAAATGTGCTCGGTTTTGATATATTTTCGATCTAATCCTTCAAGAGAACCGTTTCGTTTGAAGTTGCTTTAGGTAGAGGTCATACTCAGCGACCATGTTTGGTGAATTTGGTATTCGAGATTCTGGATTGTGTAAGCGCGATGATTATTTAGTCAAAAGGCGACATCGAGTGTATGTGGGAATAGAATTTCAGGAATGTATCCGTCATACTAATTAAACCGAATATATGCTGTTACGATGATATCAATTGAAATCTAAAAGAAAAAAAACTATCACGATGCCATTTGTTCTCAAAACTTTAACATAAACTGCCTTTCGGATCAGAATTTCATTAGAATCGGGAAATAATAATGGAGCAGTACGTCTGAGCTCTGCGGGGGAGAAATCGCGGCAATAAGCATCGTATTTGAGTATGAAGAGCACTCTCCATGCCAAACAATAAAGGAGAGCTCTGGAATATTGTAAACCACATAAGCCAGGATTAAGAGAAAGCCGGTGTTCCGAATTACCTCATTGACTTCATAAACCTCTCTATTCCTCTCCACTGCTATAGTTTTCAGATCATTGAAAAGGGAATAATAGTCAGTATGATGCGACACAGCAGAATGCGGAAATGTTCAGAGCAGCGCTGTTATGCCTGCACTATTGCAAAATGGAAATTCAAAGTGGAGGGACCAGGTGCGCGATCACAAAGCAAAGCTGAATCTTGGATTCGTTCAAAGACACGATTGAAGGTGCGTATTGTGCCAGTGCAGGAACTTTTATTCTTTACCAAATTTCGAAAAAAAAATCGAGCTTCAATTCTCGTTGCATTACAGTCGCCATCAATTTCATTCTGTGTAATTTTCATACTCGTCATACTACATCAGCTTCTGATAAAATATGACTGTGCTTATTATTGGTTTGAATTTCATCAAACCAAAATCGAGGTTGTTGCTTCGAGCGCAGAAATACTTTTTCTTTCTTCAGGGCACTATGGAGGCAGATTACTCAATACGCCAACGAATACGTGCATTGTGAAGACAATCACCTGTGATTCATGTGGTCAAATCAATCCGGCTCTGAAGGAGACGTAGACTTTGAAACGTTAGCTGAATAAATACTTCATACCAATATCTTGTCAATTAGTCGCAAGCGGTACGGATTCTGCAATAGCCTGCCTGGCTGAATATCTCTGTAATGGATAATCCACTGCTTATAGTAACATATTTTGTTACTAGCAGTAAAGTATGCCGAAATTCATTTTGACATATATATGTATGTATACATATTTATATACATATATATGTGCGAGCTTGTTATCAACTCAATACGACAGAGCGAAAAATTTGTTCTGTGAGCTGTGGTCTGCTCAGTGAAGTAAAGATAGCTTAGAAACGAAACGAGTTTCCGCTTGCGCCGTGTTCACATTACCAATACGAGGATTTTACGTGAAACAAAACTTTTATAAGATTGCGTATTAGAAAAATTCAGCACTGAAGCTTCCACTTTTCTTCATGAACTCCAGCCTTTTCTTGGCTTTCAACGAACGCTTGCTCAGGTACGACGAATGATGTAACTGTTATTTTCTGGCGGTTCTCTGTCGAGACGCCGTCACTGGCTTATTGATGCTTTGGATTTCACTAAGTTAAAAGAAGAAATGTACCGGCTGCAAGCACTTTTTTGGCTCAACCAATACAGTCAAGTAAAAGTCTGATTATCGCTTGCTTGGCCCATTCGATTAACAATGAGATGTTAGGAGATAGAGATGTTATAAATGATGCAATATGAGAATCAGAAGATTTAAACCAACTAGGATCAACGAAAAGCTATCGACTGATGAGTTTTGATCTCATCAAGCACATCCCTACCCAATCGCTCAGCGTTCATGTCAAAATCGAAAGGATATCATCAGTCATGCACCACTCTGAAGTTGACCCATCGTAGACAACGATCTGAGCTGTTTTTAGCTCAGACCGCACGCCGCGTTGTGCGGCGGCGCGGCGGGAGTCTTTATTATCAAGCCTTACCATGGCTGTATGATATTAAATCTCGCCTTCTAATATTTACTACGCGGGACTTTAGTTCCTTTTCGCCGTTGATCAAACAGCCTCTGACTTTGGTAACTGAACTTTATGTACAATATCACAACATAACAACAATAACTAACGATATTGATGAATGTGTCTACAAGTTAGATGAATAATATGCGGTCAATAACTCATGGATTAGCGATAGTACTACATAAGTTCTGAAGAATAGAGACTTAACTGGGGATAGAATGATACGCGATTGACAGATTGAATGTTAGAGATATCTTACGTAGAGTGCAGGGATGGAGCTTAATCAAGAATTAGGATCATGATAAAGATTGAGCCCCCGAATGATACACATGAAGTACGAGGAGCAGTCTTAGGAGATTATATGCGTAATACGTGACAAGCAACAACGAGTTCTGAGGATGAAGGCTACTCTGGGAAGAGCTGATGGCATGATTCGTTATATGGGCGCAAGATCGGATACAGTATAATCAAGTGGAACCTTAATTGGGGATTACGCTGATTTATCACGATTCAAAGTGAACCGTGAGAGGTCCTTGGAGGTGACCTATTAGGAAACGGCGTAAATTTCAGTAATTTGGATGAGTAGGAATACGTCGATGCAATTTAAGCTAACATACTGTTCGAGAAATGGAGTGGTATAGCAGTGGAGACATATCCGGACTACTTACTGAGGAAGCTTATCATCATTTTGGTTTATGATTATCAATGTAGAGGTGGACGAATAAGATGAAACAAAAGTCAGGCATTGAGATTGGATGCTGGCGACCACAACAAAGCAATTCAAGTCGGTTAGAGTGCTACCAGAGGCGTCCCTTTTGACAGTCGCTCGAGAGTTTTTGTGTCTGTCCTTCGTCTGAAAACCGTACGACACGCAAGATGAGAAGCAAAACTATCCAACCCCCGAATTAACTAGCTAACAGCTGCTATGACTCATTGCCTGACCTTTTGAATTACCTACAATTAGAATAATAAATATTTCAAGATATACGGTAGGAATAAGCATAGAGGAGAAAAAATGGCAGTTATTCGGGAGAATGACTGATATAATTTGAGACAAAAAGGGCATAATCATTTCGTGTAGTTTGCATGACACTGCAGCAGAGAAAATAAAATTGGTTCACATACGTGAAAAGGTGTTTTTTGGTCACATGGTGTGTCGGGGAGGGGCAAGGGCAGATATGGCCGTTTTTTACACGACAATCGATAGATTCGTGCTTTTGCTGGGGGCATATCTCCCTGCTACCTGCACAGAAGCGGTCTTTCTAGAAAATTAGCACAGCGTAAAAATCAGCTAGAATTACGCTATTGCATGATTGCTAATAATTCAAAAAAAAGCTCTATCGGGCTAAGTAAAACGCAAATCTTTTCTCCCCTGAAGCGCTATCAGAAGAGCTTTTCCGAGAAGCAAGCAGACTTCGAGTTTCTCGTAACCTATGCTCTTGAATGAGTTCTAGCTCCCTAAAAAACGAGTTTTGTCCAGCGAAATATAAGGGAGATGAGAAAAAAGCACGTTGTTATGTAAGACATAATTTCATTATGGATTTTACAGCGTTACAAAAGGGTCCTCCAAAAACCGGCTATGTGAAGCTCTAACCAGAAAGCTAAGCTTTCGAATGATTACTTTCGAATGAATAATGGATATAACACTCTTATAGAAATTTCCTCTCCTGCGAATTAAGTCGTTTTCCTTAAGTGTCCTCTTATAATTAGAGAGGTCCTTATTTACATATATCAAAGATTATAGAATTGCAATATAGATGCGTGTGTGAATGTTGGGTTTTTCAGTTGAGAGTTAGGACTATAGCATGCCCACAAACGTCTCTTTCACTCTTTGATCATATAAGCATCTAAATTAGATCTCGGCTGAGATAGACGATCTTGCTGATATATCCGCTTTTGCTGGGTCAATGCTATGAAGTGCTGAACTACCATCTAGCGACACTATAGTCCTTATTTTTGCAAATTCTTCAACAAGCTCACAAAAGCTCGAGTGCCATGATTTTAGCCCGATAGACAGTACTAGTTGATCTTGGGAAGTCGTAGCTTTGACCTGACGGAAGCTTAAGGAAACTGCTGGTGCTGAGCCTGAAAGCTCGTTTATACTCATGTAATGCTACTGTTCAATCTCAATGAACGTTTCTCTTGAGACAAAATTGGGCGACCTTCTGTTTTTGCTCTCAGCTCACGGTGCACTATTTCGTCATAACAGCTTGAGAGGCTTAACAGACTGGTGTCACTAATGACTCTTGCAAAGAAGGCAAAAACGAAACTGATTAGGTGAAGCTTCCGAGTTCCTAGGACGTATCCGATTTCAATATGTTACAGTGGCAAAACTCTGTGCCAGAAAGTTGATAAGTGGACTTCCTCAGTGGTGCAGCACTCGAAATATGACCAATCATGCTCACCGATACGAGATCGAACGTCGTCGACCTCATTCATTTCTTTCGACTCTGCAGAAACCATACAAATGCCAATAGACCTTAGTTCACTTGCTTTATGAATTTTTTAGATGCCAAACATTAGAATAAGCTACGATTGATTCCTCCATTTTGTGCTATGAAGTGAGATTACATGGTGTAAGATTCACGTCTCCAATCTGCGCTGTCAGTGCTCAAATTCATCATAGTCGCTAAGAATTTTTCACATCTGAAACGGCCATATTCTTGGAACCTTACGGCACTCAGTCATTCTAATGCTGCCTTAACATAATGAATCCCGGATTATCGAAAAAAGCTCTTTGCTTTCATTTATCACATTTGAAGACTTTACAACATCCGCATTCTCGCTTAACAAAAGATGTCAGCTAAAAATCTAGAAAGTTCTAACCAAACCGCGCTCCAGCTAGATCGTCTTACGTATCACGTTTCGTAGAAATTTCGCGAACGTCATCTCATCCGCGGCTTCGCCGCTGTGATGTGTTTTTGATAGTGATTATCACTAAATACTTATCAACATATCAACGCACGCTTGGTATAAAAGGGTGCTAGTGAGTGAGTTTCTCATTTGGATGGCTCTTCACTCCGAGAGAGCCGACTCGATACGAGTCGGCTGGAGCGGTTGGCAGCCGCCAGCTAGCGCTTGCGACAACAAGTTACCGGCCGCGCAGGTTTGTATGCATTTATTTTCTCTTAGAGCAAATGCTTTCATAACTTCTTGTTGCCAGTCCATTAGAACATCTAATCTTCTCTGCGTCATCAGCGAGATTTTCTTGTGGAATGACCCTTTTTAAAAACTTATTACCTATCCGAGATCAAAATACTTTCGGTGTTTTCACTGTTAGTTTATCATTGATTTTCACTAATATTGTGGGTCATGCTGGCTTACTATCATCGATACAAAAGACTTAACAACACCTATTTTGTGTCCGCGGTAGGTACGTCATCGACCAGAACAAGTGGTAAGGTGTTCAAGGGAGCCCGTAAGAGAGAAGATGAATAGCTTTTTAGAGTCAACGTTGTTTTGTATAGCCTTGCAGAAAAAACTGCAGTGGGATTATCATGCTTCTCCTCTGAACAGTTTCTTGCTTCATCTCTATCAGAGCAGTTTTTTACTGTTTGCAGCGGAACGTTCAGGAGAGGAAATGGGCATGACAACGAAGAATGCACTCACGATAAACTGCATATGCGCACCCATTCACTCTGACTCCACCGGCACAGAAGCTAGAACAAAAGATAACAGGTATTACACTCATTGCCCAAACATATACTGGCTAGTTAGCTAATTGAAAACATTCTAGCATTTATACTATTTCATGCGGAATTTGTGTAAATCAAAAATATGATGTCGCCAAATGAGACTTAGACCTTTTGGATCAAAATTACATTAGAATCGCGAAATAATAATGGAGCTGCACGTCTGAGCTCTGCGGGCGAGATATCGCTGAAACAAGCATCGTGTTTGAGTATGAAGAGCGCTCTCCATGCCAAACCAAAAAGGCGAACTGTGGAATATTGTAAAAAAGCCAGTATTTAGAATTACCTCATTAATTTCATAAACCCTCTATTCGTCTCCACTGCTATAAATTTTCAGATCATTGAACTAGAGAGTGGCAGTCAATATGCTGCGATACAGCAGAATGCCGAAACGTTCAAAGCAGCGCCATATGCCTACGCGACTGCTACATGGAAATACAAGTGAAAGGACCAAGTGCGCGATCACAAAGCAAAGCTGAATCTTGGATTCATCCAAAGGCGCGATTGAAGGCATGTATTGTGCCAGTGTAGAATCTTTTTTTCATTACCAAATTCCGAAAAAAGTTGAGATTAATTTCCGTTGCATTACAATCGCCATCAATTTGATTCTGTCTGAATTTTCGTACTCGTCATACTACATCACCTTCTATAATAACTATGCTTATTATTGGCTTGAATTTTATCAAACCAAAATCAAACTTGTTGCTTTGAATGTTGTAATACTTTTTTTTTCTAAGGAGACTAGGCGACAAATTACTTGATGCAACAACGAACGTCAACGGACACCTACTTCCCTCGTGAAGACAACCACGTGTGATTCATGTGAAATCAATCCGGCTCTGAAGAAGACGAAGACTTTGAAATGTTAGCTAAATAAATACATCATACCAATATCTTGTCAATTAGTCGCAAGTGGTACGGATTCTGCAATAGCCTGCCTGGCTGAATATCTCTGTAAAGGATAATCCACTACTTATAGTAACATATTTTCTTACTAGCAGTAAAGTATGCCGAAATTCATTTTGACATATATATGTATGTATACATGTATTTATATACATATATATGTGCGAGCTTGTTATCAACTCAATACGACAGAGCAAAAATTTGTTCTGTGAGCTGTGGTCTGCTCAGTGAAGTAAAGATAGCTTAGAGACGAAACGAGTTTCCGCTTGCGCCGTGTTCACATTACCAATACGAGGATTTTACGCGAAACAAACTTTTATAAGATTGTGTAAAAATTCAGAAAAAAATAGAAAAAAAATTCAGCACTGAAGCTTCCACTTTTCTTCATGAACTCCAGCCTTTTCTTGGATTTCCACGAGCGCTTACTTAAGTACGACGAAAGATGTAACCGTTATTTTCCGGCGGTTCTCTGTCGAGACGCCGTCACTGGCATATTGATGCTTTGGATTTTACTAAGTTGAATGAAGAAATGTACCGTCCGCAATCACTTTTTTGGCATAACCAATACAGTCAAGTAAAAGTCTGATTATCGCTTGCTTGGCCCATTCGATTAACAATGAGATGTTAGGCGATAAAGATGTTATAAATGATGCAATATGAGAAATAGAAGATTTCATCCAACTACGATCAACGAGAAGTAATCGATTCATGAGTTTTGAACTCACCAAGCACAGCCCTACCCAATCGCTGTTAAGATTGAAATGAAATCATCAGTCATGCACCACTCTGAAGTTGACCCATCGTTGACAACAATCTGAGCTGTTATTAGCTCAGACCGCACACCGCGTGGTGCTGCGGCGCGGCAGGATTCTTATTATGACGCCTTGCAATGGATATATGGGATTTAGTTCGGTAATCTGAGGTTCAGAGCGGATGTTGTTGTTATTAAATGACGAACTATAGCAAAGAGACTATAAAAAATATATATATAAAATATAAAATATATATATAAAATATAATATATATATATATTTTATATCTAAGAGAATGTCTATGTATCGAAAAATTATCTATGTTTGAACGGGAAAAAGCACACTGTTGTGAAAAGGAACATATTTGGAGCTGCTATATAACTTCGTTTCTTTCTTTTTCATCCACGTTTTTGCAGTCATTCGATAGCTTGAAAAATGCCTATTGTCTCACTAAGTATGCTTTGCGAAATGACGTTAACTCTGTTTTTTGCTAACGAAAAAAGATAAAGTCTTGCAAGCAGAGATCGTTCTAGTCAGTATCTGCCTTTTCCCACGAGATTCGAGACTTCAGGAGGAAGCAACACTATTGTTTCTGCTACAGATAGCTTTATCGATGTCTCTTCTATCATTATTTTACCATGAACTGGCGACGAAATTCCCTTGAGTGGCGATAGAAATCCACTTTTCATTAGAAATCTAGCGCAACATCACTGTAGCTTCCGCGCTTGCCGCGCAGGAGTTTAACGTCGTTGTCGACGTGTTGAATTCCATGCATCCTTGCGTAGAACGCCCCATGAAACGTATTTCTGTCGAAAATTTAGGCCCATAGTCAAGGTTTATCGCTTTTTACGTATTTCAGGGTCAAAAAATAAAGAAAAAAACTTTATTGGTTTTAATGCAGTGTTTATGATTCGTAATTTGATTGAATTGTAAGTATTTTATTTTCTCAGGAATAAACGGAGACTACACGAGTCCAATATCGCTTTGGAACACACTCCTCTACATGTCCAGTAAGTCCGAGTACTGTGCAAAACATTAAGCCTTGACCGGGAGTTGAACCGAGCATTGAAAATGTGTGGCTCTACTCCCGTCCTCCTTCACTCCTTTTTGGCATAGGTATCGTCACAACATTCGTTACAGTAGTGTGGCATCGTGCAGCATTTCACCTGTTCGAGATACTGCATCACTTCCACATTAGCTAGCTGTGTAAACAACATCATAAATCATCCCTCAGTTCACCTAGGCTGGAGCTTTCCTTCGTATAACAGTCCCTCTTTCTTGCTTTATTTTTTCACGTGAAGGGTCTGAGCTCCGGGTTTTCCATTAGGACGGGCAACATTGACGTTAGTCGTGCGTTGTACCTTTTTCGTTCTAAGATGTGGATATGACTTGGTTGAGCCGATAAGTCCAGTGCAATGTAGGCGCCTATTTCGTCCTATTGGGACTCATCAGCAAGCCGCGTTATAAATGCCGCAAGCTCGACTGCCGTTCACCACAACGTCAGGTAAAACCATCATCCGACTTGAGGTGATTAACTTTTACTCGGTGCCGATTCCTTCAAAGGAATATTTGGCCTCAAGGGATCCACGGAACCAAGGGAGGGTGCTACTGATGAGCCCCAACAGGACCAAGTAGGCGCCTATGTAGCACTACACTATCGGCTCAAAACAATCACATCCTTATCAGATTATTTCATTTCAGCGGGTCTGTGAAAGAGTGGTCGATATGTATTTAGTTGACCCTTGCTTTATGTTACACGTGTACTTTTTAGTCTATATTGCAAACTCATGAGCCAGCACTTTCTGCTTGACTTTCGTGATCAAGTTTTATTATATTGAAACATCTTTCTCAAGTTACCTGACTAATTCATTCCACAGGCTATTCTCTTCCTCTCTATGCCGACTCCTACTCATTTGTTTATTTTTTCACGTTGTCATTTTCACGCTCTTAGAGGTCACGTTTATTGATGGTGCTATGACATTGTTATAAGCTATTTGATTACTCACGTTTGAGCTTAAGATCAACAAAACCTGAAAAACGCGTGTGGCAGGCCGAAAAGGCGACAGCTGTCGTGGCCTCTAATCAACATTAGTGAGTCCGGGCACTTGCTAGGTACGAGATGGACTTCTGCTATATATCACAGTTCTATTTGCATCTGCATAAACACCTTTGTCACTTCATGAGTATGCATAGTCTTTTTAGTATACCTGAGATAGCAAGATTTGGTAAACCAAAAGCAAATGTCAACAGTAAACAACAGTGTATCAATGTTATCTCCTGATGATGTAAAACTTCATTATGTGAGCTTCACGACAACACGATTTAGAATATTTCTAGCTTGTATGTCCATTCAAACAGAACATTTCTTGCTCGGAAAAGAATAAATTCCACACTTCATCCGAATCAGCTCAAACGCGAATCTCGTGCACTAGCTGAGCAGGGAACAAGAAAATTGTTGCTAATCTCCTCGTATTCGTACTGCATTACTGAGAATAACCTCAACGATGTGTCAAGAAATTCTATTTATCCCATATAAGCCGTGCTTGATCAGAACGAGCTGGTATGCAACGAGTCTATGTGGCGAGTAAATAGGTGAACGGGGATAGGGCTGAATTGACAGACAGAGATCTTATTCCTTCCGTTTTCGGTTCCTTTCGGCAATAGAAGGATGAAAGTATACTGCAGTCAGGTGTTGCTCAATTCTTCGGCAAAGCGCCTTAATTGCGAAAAGATTAACAAATACACATGTTGCATCTCTCACACAGCACAAAAAGTACTTGCTGTTCTCTCGTGACTGCTCTAGCTGCAATAGCTCTCCGTTGCTCGCCTAATGTAATCCGCATTACATGTTACTTGAATCGCCATTTCTTATGTATTTCTTACAACCATTGTGAAGTACGAACCGCTTCAGTCCAACCTGTCCTTCCTCGATATCGCAGCAATCGATTTCTAGTAAGCCGTTTGCTCGGGCGCATTCACAAAAAATTCCCAGTCCTCCGCGATTTACAAAAGAGTTAAACGTATGCGCAAAACAAAATCACTAGCGAGAATTTGTCCAGTAACAAAGTCACGTAGCTAAGTATTTTTTCAACTTGAGAGAAGGACCTCCCAAGTGAACCCTCCTTTCATTATGCTCAGAGGAGTTCACCAAATATTTGTCAATGATTTTAAGATTTCGTACGGTCAACGAATCGTTTGAAAGATAAGACTTATAACAAGAAACAACGGAGAGCCACAGACTTAGAAAACAACGAATCTAGTTCAACGAATAGCATCTTAGTTCAATGATAATACGCTGCTAGGTACTAGAATCAAAACTGTTGGTGAGAACCATTCTGATAGTGTTTGAAACGACATGAAATGATAACATATTGCTGAGATTTCAATACAAAAACTTTGTGAACTGAGGTATTGAAATTGGAGAGACGTATTTATACGTTCAAATTCACTTCAATGGATGTCACTTTGCCTAGTAGGGCAAATATCCCACTGCAATTATATTAGTAGAACAAAATGAATTCAAATTGCTGAAAAAAGTGAACAAAAACCAAGTACACACTTGATAATCACCACATAGCATGAGACGGTCACATGTTGCTACATGATTCGTAAAAAGATCCATGGACACAGAGGCGATAGAACGATAGGTGCTCAGCATCATAATTCCTTGTAGCTCGCATATCGATGAATTTTACAAGATAGTCCGGTTGACTCTGACTAAGCATAGAAAAAGTGCACGAGATATATAAGCACTTGATTGAAGCATTGCTAGCCCGACCGAGTGGTTGCGACTATGAAGACTCCACCAAAATCAGATGAACCTGCTGCGAAAAAATATGCGAACTTGAGTCTACTCGATTATAAGATAATATTGCCCTATACAGCCGTCTATGATGATATAATGCGGAGAAAGCAACAACCTCACCTACGAAAACTGCAATGGGTTGCTCTCAAGGTTATACGTGAAGTCGCCTGGCAAAACTCTCGTGTTCATGTCGTCCTGGGACTTGTAGACCTAAATATTTTTACAATAGCACCACGATAACTTTAGAAGACGAAAAACTAATTATATTCAGATTTTGAGCGTTTTTGGTGCACTACGACGCCGACTACACCTTGATGACCATTTCAAATAACAGAGATGTAATCCGGAGGCAACAAAGTGAAAACATTATCAAACAAAAAAAACAAACTTTTGAACAGCGATATGCGCGTTTCTGATATGCGAGACATTGAATTCTTGACCATAGCTTAAGTACTACGACAGAATGTTCAAGATTTTTTGAAGCTGGAAGCATGTGTTGCAATTCTGCGAACATGGAGTCGAAATTATTGAACCACTTAATAAACACTCAGCATCAGATGTCTACAAAGAGACTAAACGCTCAAACAGAAAAATATTTTCGATAAAACAAGAATTAACGCCGAATTAAAAAGACATAGGACAGAAAAGCAGGAAAGAAAACATGGAAACAAAGAAAAGGAAGGCTTCTGTGTAAGTGCAAGATTGAAAAGTTTAGGAGCGAGTTAAATCGTCGGCTTTCCCGTCCCGTGGGCGCGTGCTGTCGCTGCAGCACTAAGGCCTCTTTTCTGCCATCAATTTTAGTACCATATGAGACTTGGAGCTCTCAGTACTCAACCTTCAAAAGGTTTAGTCTGATAAGCAGATATCGGCATCAGATCCAGTTGAGCTGACAGTTGATGGTAATAGTCAGTAACCTGACGCACCCACTAATGTACGTGAACAAGAACAAAAATAGACTGAAGATCATTCGTAGGAAGATAATAGATAAATGGATTTTCCGGCATGGGGTGAAACGTGGGGTCGAATATTTTGCACATCACTCAACATCATTGGACTAATACACCGATAACTTTAAGTATAGAATATCTTGAAGTTCCAACTAATAAATCAGATTTCTCATAAGATTGGGCAGATTCAACACCGCACTGACTTGTCGACAAATTTCGCCTCGTCGATCGACTATGTAAGTGACGGGGGAGACATTCGGATAAACATTTCTGTTGAAGAAGTTCCATATTGGGGCGTGCGCTTAAGTCTTTACGTTCAAAAAGGGCCCGACGCTAACTCCGTTTAGCCATCCGCTTCTATCAGACCGCGTCCCTGGTTCGATCTCCTATCACGACGCTTCACAGCGGGGTGTCTTAGTAGTGGTTTCTGGCGTTGAATGGTATTGAAGAATTCCCTATAGACGTAGTTATTACAGCAAAAAAACACCCATTTATTGAAACAATTCACTACTCTTTGTAGTAAACGTAGATCCATGGGGTAACAAATGTTATCGAACTTTTAGGCATTTCTTTCGACGATGCTGTAAAAGTCGAATTTGGAAACATATTTTCTACAGTGCACGATTTTTAGAAGAACTTATATAGAAGTGGATGCAGGTTTTGCGCGACTGTGCGTTGATTCAGTTGTTGCCCCAAGATCGTATTAAATACGTATCATATCAAGTAGTGATTTTTGAGACATCTGAGCGTTTTCTTCTTGCTATAATCACGTTTATAGAAGAACCTCTAATACTTACTGACACAAGAAATCTGCTTCGAAGCGTCATAGTAGGGGGTCGAACCAGCAACCTTCTTTCCGAAAGCCAGTAGCATCACCAACCACTCGGCACTACGAAGTTTGCCGCGCGTCGCGAGGTGGGTAGCGCCGTGTCCCTGTCGTATCCAAAGGATTGAATTTTGCTTGTTATTGCTTAGATACGATGGAAAATGGAAAAGCGGCTTTCGTGGAATCGTTACTTTGTTCGTATTTGATAGTCGGCGCGAACTCACATCAACCACAACGTCTGAACTTCTGTGGGACAAATCTGCAATCAACAAGCAGTGCCGCAACAGCGTGAGCAAGAAGCTCAAAAGGAAGGGTCGGTCCCATTAGCGTGTCGATGAAGAAGAGAAATTCTATCCTAGGCACACTGCAACGAAAGTGATAGATGGACAAGCAATGTCTCAGCAGTACTGAAGCGGCATTACTCTGGTCAGTATCAGAAAAAGAAAGGACGTAATCATGTTTTCCACTTTCCATGAGGCATTGTTTATTCGAGCGAATCGTCTACATAACGAGGCTATAACTATGGAAAACTGCTTGTGGACACAAGTAGCCAGATTGCCTTATCTCCATCGAAACCATGGAATTTTTCAAGTAGCGGAATGGCATCTGTAGTTATTCCCTCAATATATATGCTATAGACGACTTTTCTTCTTAGTTTGCGCGAATAGAGTGTTCAACCTAGAGAAGCAAGCTGAACTCTTCTGAGAGATGGAGGAAAGTTTGGTCTGAATGCGGCTTGATTTTGTTAAGCTGATTTTGCATCTATAATTCGCCATTTCTTTGGAGAGTATCACTTCAGTAGTGGAAATGGAAATTTTCTGTTGCTTAAATATAATTAGCAAAGTGTCACACTCTCCTAACAATATTGTAAGATATGCCAAGTAGATAAGCTAAGCATGATTCGCAGAGAAGAAATTTGTGATTAGATTAGTTCTAAAAAAGGAAGCAGTTTTCGACTTGAGATGTAAGAATCGTTAATTGTTGAGTAGTTTGCCCTTGGACACAACGTCTACATTAATAATGAAAAAATGAAAGATAGCGAACACAAGCTTTCACAAAACCCGTAATGCTTCATCAAAGTGCATGCCAGCAGTATGGGATTAAACATCAGTCATGGGTAGGGTATTTTACAGAGTAAACAACTTTGAAAACTTTAGGTTAAGTAAAAGTTTTGAAAAAATTCTCGAAAGCTCCATTTTTTGCAATTTTGGGTCGTTTTCTATCGCCGGTTTTGTACATATTCATCCAGTTCATTAACCCCCTAAGGGACGACGTGTACCAGCTGAGGTACACGATTGTTTGAAGGCCTTTTTTGCTGCATAAAAGTTATCTTTCAGACATTTGGTAAACATTCGAAACCTTAAATTTCTGTGATCATAACGACATGCTTAATTTCTAGAAGAGCCTTTTCTCTACGTTGCAACAGCGGGAATAAAATTATGTTTCACCCTCAACTTTGTTCATTTGCTCGGCTGGGGCTTCGACATGGCTCTTCACCAAAGTTTTATTAGTCATTAGATAGCCCAAGTCTCAAGGATTTTGAAAAAGTAAATAGTTTTCTAAGGCTTATCACAGGTATATGTAAGAGCGAAAAGAAAATCACATTTCACGCTAAAAATGTTAACCCGCCTCTTGGACGTCATAAGTGGTTCATTGGTAGTTAGAGGTGAAGCTCAAAGTCAGAGCTGTATTGTAGTTACATAAAGAATCAAATATCACTGATGAACCTTTTACAAAGGTTTTTCAATATAAGAGTAATGTTTTCTTTAGAAATCCTTCATATTTCGGCTGCAATAACACGTCCTTGTAAAAAATGAACACACTTTCAACCGCTATTGTACATTTGTGTCGCCTGTCTTGCAAGAACGTAGCCTGAGAGCACATCTTGTACAATTAATCGTCTCTAATAGAGCTCTATGTGTAAGTATTTTCAATATGTGGCTTGAGCAAGTGTAGGAAGAGCGCGCGTCCATCATTGCGTATGAGACGGCACTTCTCCTATCAGCACGCATTTCAAAAAAAATATTATTTGCTCTTTCTGGACATATCAGTAGTTATTCCATAGCTTGAATCTCAAAAAATTGAAAGGTGTACTTCATTTCTTGAAAGGTCTCTGTAATACACTGCAACAGGAAACAATTATGTTATTTAACACTTGAGCGTCTTTCGATGAGCAAAGCTTTTCCTAAAGAAATTCAGCAGTTCCTCGGTAACACAAATCTCAGCAAATTTGGTAGTGTTCTTTGATATCAAAAAAAATACTTTATTATGCTGCAACTCTGAAATTAAGATTGCATTTCACATGCGGCGCCTACGCCTTCCACCGGTATGTGGATGGATATTGCAACATTGGTATCAAGACCATCGCCTTCCAATAGCCAGCGACAGCTCAAATCTCGAGAATTTCAATGGTGCGCTTGCCTTCTGAAAAAATCTCTTTGCGAGCTGCAGCAACAAGAACAGAACTGTGTTGCACATTTGAATATTTTTCGATAAACACGGCTTATCTCTTAGGCTTTCACACCCATTCGATAGCGGAAATCTTGAAAACTTCAAGGATACGCTTAGCTTTTGAGTGAGACTTCTTAGTTCGCCGTTACAACTAGAAGAATATTGAGTTTCACATTCGGCGCGCACCAGAAGCAACATGTAACTGCGCTGCGCGGTCGACACGGCGCCGAGTGCGAAACTCAATAGTCTTTTAGGTGTAACAACCCATTAGAAGCTCTTGCTCAAAAACCAAACTGATTATTGAGATCGATGAGATTTGTGCTATCGAATGGTTATTGGAAGTCTCAATGAAAACTTCTGCCCAGCGAAAGATGCTTAAGTGTGAAAGAGAAATTGGTACTCATATGTTATGCGGCTACAAATCTTTAAGCCAATCTCGTTTGCTGAACAGGAGATTTTCACAAGAGTGCTTTTGGTCGTTCGAAAGCTTAAATCTGTGCCTACAACTATACTTGTTCGGTTTTTTGAAGCACCCTTTAATAACGTTGTAACATCCAGAAGAAAAATTATTTCTCACTCGCAAATCGCCTATATTTTTATCATGAGTATAAATCGCTAGAAGCGCGAAAAGCATGTCAGCACGTACAGAATTTTCCGTTGTGTCAAAATTACGTGTTTTTATCCAAATTCTTTGTTGATGCGGAAAAAAATCCTCGATAAAATAACAATAATAAACAAAAATAAATAATAGATAAAATAACAATAATAATATCGCTTGATAAAACTTCAGAATTTATGCATATATACAGACAACAAACAACAAAAACTGTTCTTCAAAATACAGGGCACCATTATCCACCACTTTTTGCCATCGGTCCGCCAGGTTTCGGATTTGATCGAAGTATCACTCCTTCGGCTTTGACTCAAAGAAGTCTTGACATACTTCTCAACTTCATCGAAAGATTCAAATCGGCGACTCTTCCAAAAAGTGGTGCATTGATCGTCCGGATCTCGGTCTGATGCTCAACTCTTCATTTCCGGGCCTGAACTAACGAAATCGCTCGCGGACTGTTGATTATCCAACCGCACGGTCGCCCCAAGCTTTGTCGATTCGGCGAAGCAACATCAGCAGCATTTGAACCAAATTCGTGCTCGTAAAGCGTCAGCAAACATTTTTTGTTCCGTGTACAATTCCATTCTGCAGCAGATATAGACAAATTGTATATCAATAGACGCTTATGAAGTAGACCTTTCAAATAATATGAAAATCACACACGATTCATGCGAAAACAGGCATTCCCATCTAAACGATGGAAATTTTCTTCCAATCTAAGGTATTAGCTTGATATCGTGAAAGTCATCACCTGAACGGCAAATAAGTCAATATTCTCGATTGTTTGAATATGAAACCTCTCGAAAAACTTGCTATTTATTGGAAATTCTGAGCGCCTTGACTACACCGCAGATTTTAAGGACACCTACAAACCACTACAACGATAAACGGAGAGTTCAAAGCTCTCGGCATTGATCAATCCTTAAGAGATTCGTCATATATTCGTCTTCAATTTTAGTTTGAGGTGATTCAATGCATATCCGGTTTCTAAAATGAATCGCGGTGGTAACCACTGCATGGTTTTAGTGCTGCTTATCCTCCTAGACAAGTCTAGCACCAACTTAGCGACCCTGGAAGATAAATGGCTTGATCAGCCATGAGCGCAAGGTCGAACGATCGACCTTGTGGCAACGAAGAGCACCTCTAGCTATTGCGCCGTGTGTGCTCACTGCAGCAATTCATAAACAAAGCAGTACAAATGGCACTTCCAACGTTTACCTACACTCCTCTTTCAACATCTTCACTAACTGACGGTTCTTGAACGCAGTGGTGTTGGACCAATCACAATGTGGCTGGCAGGCGCATAGAGCTCAGTAAAAATATTGTAAACAAATAGTTCAGTGCGGCGAAGCAATTTCTCGAGACCTTCATTCTATACTTTGTTTTACAAACTGAGAAAAGTATTTGAAGTAGGCTTAATGGGCTTGAAAGATGGTTTCAAATAATACCATTACTTTACCTATCGTGGCATATGGTGACCACACGGTGGCCAATCTGTTGAGATGCTGTTAAGTACAATCCATGACTATTAATGAATGATCGGAAGACGTGACGGTCAGAATGACGATGCACAACTGAGAAGACAGAGCAACATAAAGCACATGTTTTTATGGTAATTCAGCTTTTTCTAGTTTTTTCTGCACTTTTATAGCATGTTCTAGTGCTCCGTTGAGTAAGCGCAACGAATCTGAGATTCTGTTCAGATTAACGTAAATCGTAATCACATCCAGCTGCTCAATACATGAAGTTGCAATGGTAGTTACCAACAAAAATTCTCAATTCAAAAAAAATCGATAATATTGAAACCTTTGAAAAAAGGCTTGCAGTCAGATGTGGTCGTTGGATCATTAATTCGATTCTTGTTGACATTCAGCTTTTCAGCTTGTAACTAACTAGTAGCCGACTAACAGAGCACATGCCAACATTTCAATATGTTCATTCTGAGTTTCCAAGTTTCCGCTTTTTATTCCCGTTCACATACCGGAGCAAAGAATGCTGGCCGGGTGCGAAACCGTATGTTTTTCTCGTTGCTAGAGCGCATTAAAAAAGGTTTTCTGAAAATGAAAGTATATTCATGGAATTATCAAGACTCAAGATATCGCATGATTACTGAAATTCTAATGAAAAGAAGTCCATCAAGCAAAAAATGCTCAGATGTGAAATATAATTTTGTTTCTACAGACACAGCACTTTCAAAAGGCCATTTACAAATGAAACACATCATTTAAATTCTCGAAAACTAAGTTACCGAATAGCTATGAAGCTCTAAGCGAAAAACGCTTTTTCCAGAAGGACGAAAATGGGTAGGGGTTTCCGAAAAGTACCGAATAATTTATCAGTTTAGGATTGGCTATCGATTTCTACTGTTAAAGGAGCTCAGTCACCCAGTAACGATCTTTCATTCATATTCGACATTACAGTACCATTGTTTCGGTACCACAATGGGCATAAAATTTTCTAGAAGGTAAAAGTGCCACATGCGACTTACCAATTCTTGTGTATCCATCTTCCTACAGTAGTAAGAGGTGTCGAACAATATGCATCAAAGTGTTTGTATGACACCACGTATAGTTCTAATCGAGTTCGATACTTCTTCAGTTCGAGCAGTGCTACGATAATTCTTTGCTAATATTCAGAGCAAATTTAGGCGAATAAAGTTGAAGCCTCAAATGTGGTTCGCCTCAAATTGCCCAAAGTGCACCAGAACTTTCTGTCGTAGAGTTTCAATTTTTACGAATTATAATTGTAGCAGGTACGTCATTGCAGGAGCATAATTTTTCGTAGAAGCAAAACTACATAGATGTTATTTCAGTCTCACGTTCCAGAGTAACCAAGTCGAGCGTTGTTCTCTGGTCAGGGTGGCGGACCTGCCCAGGAAAATACAAACACCGATTTGACACCTATCGGTAATCCACCAGAAGTCACAACAGAGACCAAATACATACTCAGTCACCTTCACTGTTTTATAGAGTCGAGTGTATAGTGCGCTCAATCCCAAACCGTTCCTGAGATTTCGTCTCATTTCGTTTCTCCTTCCGCTATGTCTCTCTGCTAATTTTTGACCGCAATCTATGTCGTGGTATTGAGGATTAATTCTCTCTTACTGGCCACTTATCTTGAGTAATCTTTGACATTTTCACGTTTATCTTAACAGTCGTTGGTCGATGGTTCGATCGCGCGCTCAAGGCGCACCGAGCTTATCATATCTCCGGACTCGGTAACTCGTGCCAGACTTGCTGAGGATAACAGCACTGACTTGATACGTCGTTGGGTCATCGCGTGTCATTGTAAAGGTCAGATTCGCATCCTATCACCCTTACGATAGAATGGAGTCGAATGCATGCGCTTTCCCAGGGATTGATAAATGCTTAGAGCTTTATCCTTTTTAACGTTTTGGCGAGTACGAGCGACTCTGGGCATCGACTTGAATCATCGGCTTTGAAGAAGACCAAGGCGTCAAAACGTTATCCGAATAATTTTTTCGGTGTTTACTCGTTAGACGGCACAGAATGGCGGAATATTCCCTTTTGCTGGACAAGGACTTTTTATGAAAATGTTGATAATCAATCGAAAACTTAGTTCTTGTTCTAATACTTTACGTGTTCATGTCTTGGAAAGGCCTTTCTACAGTCGCAGCAGCATTGAAAATTAAATTACGTTTCACATCCTTCCACGCGCTTTCATTTTCATCACCTTATAATTCGCTGGGAACACCAAAAGCACATACGCGTGTTGAGGAGATCTTCGTGTATCAGAGAGTCACACGTTTTATCTATAAATTTTTCAAAGCGCGGAAAAATTCTAAATTGAATGACAAAGATCGCACTCCACAAGTGAATCGCGCTTCCATAGTCCATCGATCGATGCGTTGTCGATCCACAGCCACCACGCACCTTACCGACAAGAAATGCGCAGCCTATGTGAAACGCAAGCTTGTGTCGAATGGTTACGTGTATACGAATTTAAGTTGGATTCTGTTTTGTGAGAAATACGCGTGTGTAAAACACAAAGCTTATCGTTTTGTTACAGCGCTGTAAATGTGCCTCTCTGAAAAGGCAAGCACATTTTCAGAGTTTTCAAGGTTTGAGCTATCGAATGATTACTAGCAGTCTGAAGAAAGAGTTTTGTCCAGTGAAATAAGGCATAATAATGATAGAATGGAGCGCATGTGCGACATAACTTTCCTTGGAATGATGCAACGCTGTGCAAAGCCTTTCACAAAGAGAAAAAACGAGCACTTGACGCTGTAGTGCTAGATTTAAGCTTTTGAATAGTTACTAACACTCATACAAAAAGTTCTTGTCTAACAAGAAAGAATCGTTCTTCATTCCATGTCGTTCAACGGAAAAGAATCAATTTTCTGCTAATTAACCTCATGCCATTGATAAGATCGAAAAAATTGTCATCAATTTCAGTTTTTGTCAAGTGTTAGTAGTTTAAAGGTCATATTAAGACACGTCAAAAAGGAATCGATATTGTTCATATGGTGCTGAGTACTTTGATATGGCTGCTACGTCTGGTTACCGTACGTCCTATGACCTATGTCGGGCATTATTATACAATATCATCGAATTGTTTTTGTTCCTAAGTGAGTTTGGTATCAATTTCTTTTTCAGTGAGAAATGAAATAATGGGTGGGGAGGTGAGGAGAAGGGAGGGGGACATGTAGTTAGCGATGCAGACTACCAGAAAGAAAGCTGTTGGTTCGATCCCTTCCCCAATTACTCTTTTGCAACTAATCAGCAAACGCCTTATCTCGCCTGTTTCCGAGGTTGCAAGGAGATCGTCGGCCCGACCAACATTCTATGTTATTTAGTAAGAGGACGAAAGCGTCAAGTAGCTTTCGGGGCAACACGCAAAGTGTTTGAAGGCCTTTGTGGAGGACGAATGCGAGAAAAGTATTCAAATGTTAGAAAGGTTGGGATCCGTCTAGTAACCTATGATGACGATCGTGTAAATAACAGCAAAAGGTTAGAAAGGATAAAGATCTGGGCATCGACTGATTCCTGAGGACTAGCTCATGCATTCGTCTTCATCAAGTTTCGTTTGGGGTGATTGAAATCATATTATGCCTCTTCAATAGTGACTAGCGATGACCCAATGACGTGTTGAGTTAGTGTTGCCATGTCCCAGTCAAGCCTGGTACCAATTTAGCGACCCTGCTTGGTGAGCCTTGTGTCGAGATCGGACCATCGACACGTGTGTATCGGAGAGACTTTAAATCACTGTGCCGATGCGCATGAATAACACTATTAAGTATCGATAATTTGTCTGTTAAGGAATGATTGGAAAAAGATATTAATCAGCTCAAAATGTTATATTTTAGTTCGGATTATAGGTGAATATGTATCTGTAGGCCTGTATAGGCTCACTTTCGACTGTACGATTCGTCTTCCTTAGTGCTCTTCGATATGTGTGCACTGTGTCTCACGTTTTCGGAGTTTTTCAACGCATTTTTTCCGGATCTTCATGCTCCAGGTCTGTTGCCTTACGCCTTGCAATGTCTTTCTCTCTCTGCAGTTGCATGACTATCTTCAGTTAACCTTACGATTAGTGCCTTGTCTAAGTTTCGAACTGCACTTAAACGCTCATACTATGCACGTCTAGAGGAAAAAGGAAAGAAAGTAGATTAAAGGGCCTTTGTCAAGGTTGGACAACATAAAACGACTCGAAGCTGAAGCAAGATACTTTATTTTTATTTTGGAAATACATGATTGGGTGAGTTGAGTTCATTGGTATAATCATCACTTTATCTCTGACACTCTGTACGACACTACCGCAGACAGACATGTAGATGCCTTGAGGTCATAATCTGTTTAAGTTGCTATCCTGCGTAGTTTTTACAGAAAGCAGCTCGTGAACGTGGCGAACCCTTTGTAACCATGACGAAGGCCAGCTTAGGTAGATGTCTCTTATGCTTTTTCTATTTGAATTTATGATTTTTGCTGTATTTTTGGCAGTATTATGAAGGCATGAAGTCGTTATATAAGATTTGTCACTAGTGCAATAGACACCAAGTTTGTTAGCCAGGAGTAATTAAAATCATATGCCATAAATCATTTTTGAGCCACGCATGTCGTGTGGTCTATTAAAAAAGGGCTGGCTTATAGAGCCCGATAGGCGTGTTCAACCTTGCAGTCTCGTCACTCGGGCAGTTACCTTTTCTCGTCTTTTGCTAATCTCTGTGGGTGACCCTTCCCCCCATTAAGAGTTGGCAACGACGAACGTTTCACACTCTGTGTCCAGTGAAATTATCACCGAACACAGAGTGTTGTGCACTCGATTGCCCTTGGCTAGTATATTCAATAAATCATATCATTCGTTTCATATTGAATATACTAGGCAAGAGCAATCGAGTGTACAACACTTTGTGTTGCGCATTTTCTCGTCAACATCTTGGTATACAATTTGCCTATACTTGCTTCAACATGGAGCTGTCGTACAATAAAATTCCCTCGCTACTCGCGCACCAATGACTCATAAGAAAAATGCCATTGAAGCGGCGCGCAAAACTACTGGAATTTTATGTGAACGGCTCTAGTGCGACAGATCCGTTAGACTGCTCTCTTCAGCTCTAAACTTGAAAACCGCTTCCTAGCCGTCCTTTCCGCAATCGTGCGATCGCCCTAAACTTCGTTAATCTGCGCGCCGCTTCACTAGCATTTTCCCCTACGCGTCAATCGTAGCAAACGAATTTGTTCCCAAGACAGCCCATCTCAAAGCAAGTATAGGGAAATTGTAAACCGAAACCACCTGTATCACCTGTCGTCCCGTTGATCGTCGAGTCACTCGAGCGGGTACCAGCAGTACTTCCATTTTTCCCTATCGCGTGCAATAGTGGCCCAGTGAGTCCTGCACGTCTAGGGATTCGATGAACATCAAATTTTTCTTCTATCGCTCTCGTGAGGAAGTCGGACTGACGAGTCGGCGGTCTTCTTTTTGAGCGCTTAATCTCCTGAGGAATCCAGTCGGCAACGGTTCTCGTCTATCGGTTGTCGTTGAAGCTTATCACTTTTCGGCTCGCCTAATTTTCGATATCCTGGCGTGTATATAGGCGTCTCTGGTATTTGATCGTTGCTTTTAGGTCGGAACTTCGGATCCTCTCTGTCATTTGCGAGATACGTGATACTCCTAGCATCGACCTTTCGACTGCGCGTTCAATAACGCCAAGTGATCTTTCATCCTGCTTGCGTAGCGACCAGGTTTCTGCTACATACCTTAGGGCAGGATAATCGTCCAGTCGAAAATGTGGGCACGGAGTCGGACTATCTTTGTTCTCTTCACTGCATCTTCGATGCTCTTAAAGCATTCCCAAGCCGCTCGTTTCCTCCTGCTCAACTCTGGAGCTAGGTCGTTCATCATGTTGATTTCACGACCTAGATAGACGTAACTGGAGCATTCGGAAATTTTTGTTGGGTCAACCGTAAATGGGGCATTTAGAACCCATCCATTCCTCATGAACATCGTTTTCGTTAGATTTAGTTGAAGATCAATCATTCCGCAGGCGTTCAAAAGCGGTCAACATTCGTTTCGCTTGGCTGATGCATGGTGTTATGAGGACGATATCGTCAGCAAAGCAAAGATGGTTTAGTTGTCGATCGTCATTTTTCACTCCCATATCGTCCGATTCTAATGTTTGTATGACGTTTTGGAGGGTGGCAGTGAATAATTCTGGCATTGCAGCTGTACCAGACATATACAACATATAGTGAACAAAATATGAGGCAATAGATCCAAGCCACGTGGCGATACGATAAGTCTAAATATATGCAATTGTTGCTTTCAGAAAGCTAAAAGGCAATAAAAATGCAAAAGGAACCTCGTGATGCTGAGAGTTCTCATCGAAATGCAGAAGTCGCTTCGATGTACCAAGGCCGACCTTTCTTTTCCTCCTAGAAACACTGAATGTCTCGGGCCACTGTGAGTATAGCTGAGTTGAAAATTCACCTCGGAATATCATCTTCGGAATCGGTGTCTGCACTCACAACGCGACGACGTAGTTTGTAACGATAGCTCCCTTCTTCAGGACTCCTGCAATATGTAACAGTATCATTGCATGAGATACTTAAAAGTAGATAATCTAGACAGAATCTTAGATTTATTCGTTTTTAGCAGTGTTATGACGCTCTGATTGAAGATCAAGACTGTTAAGTGGTATGCGAAACACACGACCCTAAGAAAGAGAAACTCGCTAAGTATAGGTATATACCCCGTATATACACACATATGTACGTATATGTATATGTATATGCATGTACATATGTATACATACACATACGCGTAGATGTGCATATATACATATATATGTACATATATATATATATATACACGTATAAACGTGCATGTATTCACATGGTATGTATATATACACGTAATATACACATATACACGTGCATATGTACATGTGTAAGTACATATACATATATATATATATATATATATATGCCTGTTTATATACATGAGCATACCCCGTCATGGGTGAAACACGGCGGGTTCAACTGCCGCCTGTCCTCGAATACTTTACATACCAATCAACGGTCCTAGAGTGGATATAATTATGTGATTTTACAATGAATGAAAAAAAAGCTAGGAACAACCAAACAACACTGATTATAAAACTGAAATGAAAACGATATGACTGAAAAAGAAGGTCTCAGATATACGACTTTTTGTAGGGTCCTCCTACCTTATCAGTTACAAAAACTAAAAGGAAATGTCGAAGAACTACACGGAACACCATCCAAAAGTATACAGTGGTATGCAAAAATCCGACCGCAGACCGAAGCTGAATCCCTCCTCTACCCATAACAAGTGTAATATCATATCAAGTGTATTACACCACGCCCTTCCCCCGGTTTGAAAAGACGCAGGTTTGAACCCCTCCTTGAAGTCAAATCTTTGCGCACCATTCTATACCATGCATGACCTGTATATTTGATCGCTCCATAAGCTTTGGCACTAAAGCAATAGACACCAAATTGATTAACCAGAAGTAATTAAAATTACATGAGTTTGGCATTGTTCAGTAGCGCATTTTCTGGTGAACATTTCGCTGTCGTGTCTATAAACTCGTCACTCTAGTCATCGTAAACAGGACTGACAGAACACTGGACGAAGGAGAGCCATGCGAACAAGAACGGTTCCGAAAAAGATTCAGTACCATAGACCATACCCACATGATTACAAGGCCCACTGAAGTTTCATGGGAAGACAAACTACCGCTCTGTCTCACTTTCATCGATCTGAAGAAAGCCTTTGATTCAGTGAAACAGAAGCGGTTATAGAGGCTCTGGACAACCAGGGCGTCCCTACTCGGTACCTAATAATCCTTCGCGAGCTACATAAAGATTTCACGACCAAAATATCTTCATTCTACAACAATATCACCACGACGTAAGAAAAGGGGTTCGACAAGGAGATACAATTTTGCCAAAATTATTCACTGCCACCCTCCAAAACGTCATACGAACATTAGAATGGGACGATATGGGAGTGAAAAATGACGATCGACAACTAAACCATCTTTGCTTTGCTGACGATATCGTCCTCATAACACCAGCATCAGCCAAGCGAAACGAATGTTGACCGATTTTGAAACGCCTGCGGAATGATTGATCTTCAACAAAATCTAACGAAAACGATGTTCATGAGGAATGGATGGGTTCTAAATGCCCCATTTACGGTTGACCAAAGAAAAATTCCGAATGCTCCAGTTACGTCTATCTAGGTCGTGAAATCAACATGATGAACGACCTAGCTCCAGAGTTGAGCAGGAGGAAACGAGCGGCTTGGGAATGCTTTAAGAGCATCGAAGATGCAGTGAAGAGAACAAAGATAGTCCGACTCGTGCCCACATTTTCGACTGGACGATTATCCCTGCCCTAAGGTATGCAGCAGAAACCTGGTCGCTACGCAAGCAGGATGAAAGATCACTTGGCGTTATTGAACGCGCAGTCGAAAGGTCGATGCTAGGAGTATCACGTATCTCGCAAATGACAGAGAGGATCCGAAGTTCCGACCTAAAAGCAACGATCAAATACCAGAAACGCCTATATACACGCCAGGATATCGAAAATTAGGCGAGCCGAAAAGTGATAAGCTTCAACGACAACCGATAGACGAGAACCGTTGCCGACTGGATTCCTCAGGAGATTAAGCGCTCAAAAGAAGACCGCCGACTCGTCAGTCCGACTTCCTCACGAGAGCGATAGAAGAAAAATTTGATGTTCATCGAATCCCTAGACGTGCAGGACTCACTGGGCCACTATTGCACGCGATAGGGAAAAATGGAAGTACTGCTGGTACCCGCTCGAGTGACTCGACGATCAACGGGACGACAGGTGATACAGGTGGTTTCGGTTTACAATTTCCCTATACTTGCTTTAAGATGGGCTGTCTTGGGAACAAATTCGTTTGCTACGATTGACGCGTAGGGGAAAATGCTAGTGAAGCGGCGCGCAAGATTAACGAAGTTTAGGGCGATCGCACGATTGCGGAAAGGACGGCTAGGAAGCGGTTTTCAAGTTTAGAGCTGAAGAGATCAGTCTAACGGATCTGTCGCACTAGAGCCGTTCACATAAGATTCCAGTAGTTTTGCGCGCCGCTTCAATGGCATTTTTCTTATGAGTCATTGGTGCGCGAGTAGCGAGGGAATTTTATTGTACGACAGCTCCATGTTGAAGCAAGTATAGGCAAATTGTATACCAAGATGTTGACGAGAAAATGCGCAACACAAAGTGTTGTACACTCGATTGCTCTTGCCTAGTATATTCAATATGAAACGAATGATATGATTTATTGAATATACTAGCCAAGGGCAATCGAGTGCACAACACTCTGTGTTCGGTGATAATTTCACTGGACACAGAGTGTAAACGTTCGTCGTTGCCAACTCTTAATGGGGGGAAGGGTCACCCACAGAGATTAGCAAAAGACGAGAAAAGGTAACTGCCCGAGTGACGAGACTGCAAGGTTGAACACGCCTATCGGGCTCTATAAGCCAGCCCTTTTTTAATAGACCACACGACATGCGTGGCTCAAAAATGATTTCATGGCATATGATTTTAATTACTCCTGGCTAACAAACTTGGTGTCTATTGCACTAGTGACAAATCTTATATAACGACTTAATGCCTTCATAATACTGCCAAAAATACAGCAAAAATCATAAATTCAAATAGAAAAAGCATAAGAGACATCTACCTAAGCTGGCCTTCGTCATGGTTACAAAAGGGTTCGCCACGTTCACGAGCTGCTTTCTGTAAAAACTACGCAGGATAGCAACTTAAACAGATTATGACCTCAAGGCATCTACATGTCTGTCTGCGGTAGTGTCGTACAGAGTGTCAGAGATAAAGTGATGATTATACCAATGAACTCAACTCACCCAATCATGTATTTCCAAAATAAAAATGAAGTATCTTGCTTCAGCTTCGAGTCGTTTTATGTTGTCCAACCTTGACAAAGGGCCCTTTAATCCACTTTCGTTCCTTTTTCTTCTAGACGTGCATAGTATGAGCGTTTAAGTGCAGTTCGAAACTTAGACAAGGCACTAATCGTAAGGTTAACTGAAGATAGTCATGCAACTGCAGAGAGAGAAAGAGCATTGCAAGGCGTAAGGCAACAGACCTGGAGCATGAAGATCAGGAAAAAATGCTTCGAGAAATTCCGAAAACGTGGGACACAGTGCACACATCAGAGGCTGGTCACCATGTTGCTCGGAGTTCCAAGGACGAGTACCGTCGTGAGCATTCTAGTGAATGTGGGCTGTAGTTTAAGTGTGTGTGACGCAGTAGCTAGAGGTGCTTCCCGGCATACGTGTCTATGGTTCGATCTCACACTTGAGTCTCACCAACCCTTCCACTTCGTAGGGTCGATGTTTTGTTTCCGGTCTTGTTTGAGAGGGTAGCAGTACTGACTTGACTCATCGGTAGGCCTCCGCGAGTCACCAAAAAGGCCAAATGGCCATCCAATCAACTCGACTGATGCTTGATGGCATCGAAGTGCATGGCGTATCTCTTCAGAGATTAATCAACACTGAGGACGCTGTCCTTTGTCCTTTAAACTTTGCCTGCAAGGATTTAGCCTCTTGAATACATAACCATATAGCGACTTAGATTTTCAGTGTTCAAGTCCTCAGGAACGGTCATGCCTATCGACTTCCTGCACACATATCTCATCCCTTTGTGAGGTTTATTGCACGAGAAATCACTATTAAGTGTTGATTTCCGCCAATGAAATACAATATTTGTGTGACAACAAAAACTCCCGATTCTCAGATGCCTATAAATGTGCAGCTTTTTCGCTTTTGTTTATGTGTACATATATTTTGAAAGCAAGGCTGCTGAATAAACCAAATTCAGTTTGTTAATCGTTCGGGTACTACAGGCCCACGACGCTAGCCCGCCCAGCCGCCGCGTGCGGCGGCGAGCGTCCATAGTGCCGAGTAGTTAGTGATGCCGGCCACCCAGGACGAGAATTGCTGGTACGATCTCCTTCCATGACGCGTCACATTTTTTGTGTTGATTAGTATTGAAGTTCTAATCACTGATTTTGGAACGATACGAAGATCCACGTGGTAACAACGGAACCAACGCACATGTTCAGCGAAACTGACTGTATGCACTTATATGTTTTTCTGAGAAGTCGTATCTTGTAGTTCATATGTTTTCGAATTCGACTTCCACAACATCGTCTAAAGAAATGCGAAATAAAATTGGATATACGTTGTTACCTCATGAATCTTGCGTATCAATCAAGTGAGTTGTTAGACAACTCAGCGTTTACTTTTGCTGTAATAATAACGTTAGAAAATAATCTGCAGTACCATTTTACACAAATAAATCCACTGTGAAGCGTCTGTGGGAGATCGAATTAGGCCTCGCGATAGCCGACATCAGTAACCACTCCGCTCTACGGACTGTTTGTTGCTTGCGGCGAGGCGGAGCTAAACGCTGTGGGCCTGTCATGCGCAAAGTGTTAGGAGACGCTTGCCCTCCACAATACATCGTTGATTTCTCCTTTGAGAATTATCTGCACCCGTACCATGACAGGTTAAAACATTTTCTATTTATCCGTCAGTTCTTGAACTCCGTAGTGCTTGAATGTCACTATGACCACTCATACCAGTTGATTAGTCATTGTTACGTACTTGAACCTTTCCGACCATGGACACAACCCTCTGCTTCTGTAATCCACTGCGTATTGCGTCTAACAATGGCGTCTAAACCCGGTATACCATCGTTAGACGCAGCAGACTTCATTAATAAATGTAACACAGTGGGGGTTAGTGATGCAGAGGATTAGGTCCCGGGTCTTGAAAGGCTTGAACTATCGTTAACTCTAGTGAGCAGACATATCATCACGTTTTTTGCTGATTCTATACTCGAAATGAGTATTAAGTTGACAAAAGAAGAACTTAACTTCTACTACAGCATTCATATATGATAGTGCGCTGTAGCAGAAAAGGGCGCGTGCGGCGCAGTGGTAAGAGGTGTTTTTGCGACGTACACGTGTGCGAATGCTCGGTACCTTCTCAAGATTCACCAGCCATTCGATCCCTCGGAGGTCGATGCTTTGTTACCAAACTTGTCTGGTAGGAGAGCAGCACTGACTTGATTTATCAATAGACCAGCGCTATCGTTGTACAGGTCAGATATGCATTCAGTCACTTCAAAAATGCTCAATGAAGTCGGATGCGTGGCGAATGATTCCTGCGAGGACTGGTGAATTCTGAAAGCTTTATACATTATTTTGTGCCTGGAAGAATGGCTTCCATTATATAACGTTGTAGGGAACTTATGAGCAAGCTGTTGTTGAGCAATTTTTACCTTAAAATGTTCCTTTCTATGAGCTGTAAATTTGTCATTTGTGGTGCTGTGGGGTGGGCAATAAATCTTTCTATTTTTTTGTTCTTGTTGATTACTTTTAATGCACTTAAGCTTTTTTTTTCTTAAACTGTTCAGAGCAGCTTCTTGCGGTTATTTTGATATATAACATTTATACATTTGTCTTAAGATAAAATTTTTCCAAGAAAAACCGTTGTTGATGCTACACGAGGATCATTTGAGTTCAAGTGCTGCTTTAGCACGCAACGATATACGTGTAGCATCAACAATCGTTTTTGCTCTTGGGACAGTTCCACCTTAAAACAAGTGTATCAGTGAATATATCAAGATGACCGCTAAAAGCTGCTTTATGCGATAGCAAAATCGAGAGCCTAACTGTTTGAAAAATAGCAAAAACGAAAAAGTCCGAAAAATTTTTGCCAACCCAATGCCACTAATACTGTACAACTGGCAACCATGATCAGCATCATGAACAGTTTCTACGTTGCGGAACGTCTTTATGTCTTGGGTGGCTAAAAAACTAAAAAACTGCTGAAAAATCTACTCGTAAAACTTGCTGCTGATAGCTCGCAGCGTTAATTTTGACGTTTCTGCCGATGAAGACCAGTGGCGTTTTTCCGGTGGCGCAAATGTTTGCGAAGAGCATCCCAGAGGCCAGAAAATGACCACAGCTCATGGTTTATACTACTGCGGAGTTCTGCTGACCCTTCTTGAAAAGTCGACGTCGATTTTGGTGATTGTGGAGTGATCCGACTGTGAATATCTCCTCATCCTTGAAAGGCACCACGAGTAACAGCTATCAAGCGAATTATTCGGTGAGCTGTTGGAAACCGTTTTTCTTTCATTTTTTTTTGTCCAGAACGTGAGCACGAGAGCCTTGTAACTGCGCAGCTTCAGCATATTTTTGACAATTTTGCGGACGCTCCACTCGCCGATTTCGAAGTTCCCGAGCCATTTTGCGCAATGAACGCTCCGCATTTTGTCCAACTTGGCAACGGATCTCTTGGATGTTTTCCGGAGTAGACGGGGTGGTTGGAGGACATTTTCGAGGACGGTCCTCAATTTCCCCAGTCTCTCTAAAATGTTTCACGGCTCTGTGGACAGTTGCTGGTTTGAAACCAGTTTTTTTCTAAACATGTAGGCTGTTGTCATTCCGATCTTGTGCCGCTGAACTACTGCGATACGTTGATTTTTACGATCCGTAACTTGAGCACACCAGAAATTAGACAAATAAATGATACAGATCTTAGACCAGAGTTGAACAAAGAATTTAGTGAAGTTATAAACATTATAAGAATACCATATCACTGCTAAAATTGACAAAATAAAAATTATCAGAACTTTTTGAGCACCCTATACGTATAAATATGCACACATATATGCATGTAGTATTATATGTACACATATGTATATATATGCATATATATATATATATGTGTAGTGTGAAAAGATCTGTAGGACCTGAACAAGAAGTATTTGTGTGGTATAATATGTAAAATATTAGGTCTTCCCATAAGTTTTAGCACTAGAACGATAAACAACAAGTTGCTCAACGAGAAGTAATCGAAACTGCATGGTTTTGGTAATGTTCAATTGCACATTTTCTTGAAAATACGTTGGTATACAATCTGCCTATACCTGCTTAAGATGGAACGGTCTTGGGAAGAAATTCGCTTGCTATTCTTGCACGAATGGCGCGTAGGGGAAAATGTTAGTAAAACGGTGCGCAAGATTAATGGAGATTGGGACGACGATACGGTTGCAGAAAAGACGGCTAGGAGGTGTTTCGCGAAGTCCAAAGCCGGAGAGAACAATCTGGAAGATCAGTCGCGCTCGGGCCGTCGATAGGAAGGCAAGTTGTATACCAAAATGTTCGCAAGAAATAGTGTTGTTGAACGATACCGAAATCATGCAATTTTATCTACTTCTGGCTGATAAATTTGATGTTTAGTGCTCTAATGCCAAAGCTCATATAACGACCTAATAGTTACTCGCAGGCGATGAACGGAATATCAGATATTTCATCGTCACTAAGCTGGAAATATAACATTTCACGAACCTCTAGGTGTAACGTCAAAAATAGCCACTAAGTAAGTGGAACTCAAATCGGAGATATGTGATTAACTAAGAATCAAAAATATGTCCTTATTTCGTACTCCATCGGAGACTTACTATATTACGCTCATATCAATCATTTCATATAAAATTATATTCACTAACTACAAAACGTCGTCAAACGATGCTCTCATTTGATGTTCAACAGAAATCGTACGGCAACACCGTAATGCACTCCAGTAGGTCAGTAATGTAGGCTATAATAATGATGATGGAATAAAAACGTCTAAATTACATCAGAACCTATTCAATTATAAAGAAAAAACTTTGGAGCAATTCTTGATCAATTGTTGGGAAGATTGATTGCTGCGAAAAATGAGATGCTAATGAACTATTCTTCGGTGAAAAAGTTGTAACAACAGTGAGTAAACCTCGACATTTCAAAGCCAGGAATTCTGCGTTTTTTTTTTGAGAAGTTCGCCAGTCTTTTCAAGATCGCTTCTTTTGTGCGATTTTCGATACATATAAGATTTGCAGAAGAAAGTGAGAAGTATATTCGAAATTAAAAAACAGATTTGAGTAAATATAATAGATAGCCAGAATTTGGTGATTTTTGTTTAAACTTTGGAGAGATCATCTGGAACCGTCACATCAACATTTTTGTACGTACGAAGTAGCGCGTGAGCTAAGTATGGACATCGAACTGCAATAAACGGTAAGAACGAATCAAAAATGTATGTGATTTAATAATGAAAAGTCATTGGATCGTATGAATTCGTAATAAGTTATGGGTAATAAACTATACAATTGTCATTTATGGAGAATTTCATCTCCTATTTTGGCTGTATCAAATACCAGTAAGAAATTAAGCTTATCGGAGAGTTTTTGAGTACAGTTGCTCAAGAGAATGCACCACTAGGGAGTTATTTTGATGCCGAAACACTTAGTTTGAAGTAAAATCCAATTTTATTGCTAAACGAGTGCTAATCGCTTGATTAAAAGGCACCTCACATTTGTTGTTAGGTACAAAATTTGTAGGTATCCATGACCGGATCAGTTACAAGAAGACGTACATTTTAGTCACAGCGTTTGCACAATGATTATAAGAAATCTGGAAATCGATATTTAATATATTATTCTGCTCCTTTCTGTAATCGAGAAGAACTTTATCAAAATTTCCGTAAGAAGCACTTTTTTACAGTTCTCGCGTTTTTTCAACCATCTCATTTTTTCATTTCAGCGATATCGATCTGCTGTATTTTTCGAATCACTTTGAAAGATTGAATCAAGAACTTTTTGATTTAGTAATTGTTGACACAATCACATAGCTGCAGACAAAGGTGTGAAATTACATAATATTTGGGTTATACCACTCCATTAAGCTTAAATTCAGGTTAATACCTTCATATTAAGATACGTAATAGAAAGTGATCAACAACATCTAATAGCCGAACAGAAAACATCAACAACCAGAACAATTAGATGTCGGCATATCTAAACAACTATAGCAGTTTTTACACGGTGTTCAGAATATACGACAGAAAACGACTTGGGAAAGGAGATGTATATACATAATTGTAGCACAAGAATATGTATACATTATAAGTATAGCATAAAGCTAACTATTTCATTAGAAAAAGGTTTGCTTACAATTCGAGAAAAACATGAAGGAGAATAAAGATGTACACTCTCTAATAATGAACAACTATGCTTTTTTATTATACTTGTGTTGTTATAATTTTTATAGGTGTAAAGCTCAAATTCGGACATGTTCTATAACTCAGATTCAATGGATTTTTTCCTGATAACCAGGATTATTCGATAAGCTGGTTAGATTTCAAGCTTAACTACATTGGCAGATATCGAGACGTTTGCATTTATAATTTAAGACGCACATGTTTATTTTATAGTGCTACACTTGGCTCGAATCATATGAAGTTAAAAAAAAAGAAATAGAAAATATTTCGAAGTGATTATTTTTAGAGAGAAACTTCTTATTAGAGAAAAGAACTCAAATGTAACGTACATCAGTGAGTGATAAAACAAATTACATTTGAATAAGAAGAAAAAGATTATGTTTGTGATGAAATATGCTTCCTATTTCATTTAATGTGATTCAAAAACAAACCATAATGAAGATGATAGCAAATGGCGGCATGAACTTGGCCCAAGAATTTCCGAAATTTTAAAATTTTGTTTGATGTTTTAGTGGTGGCATTATGTTTTGTAAGGTCGATCTATACGAGTCCTGAGATCATTGCGAGGTACAATTTTCCCATCCATGTCATATTCTTCAGAGCTACGTGGAAAAACTATTTAGACAGTTTTCATGGTTGTTATATGAGTTGTGGCTGCTGAGCTCGTTTGGACGATTTTCATTGTAGCCGGTGTGACAATATTTCAAATGAGCTTAGTAGAAACGATGAATGTATGGAAAGAAACGTCTAGAGAAATGTTTGTACACTTAGCAGCTGATTATGCATAGATTTCAATGCGAACACCACTTTTTTCACTATGCATTAATAAATCAGTGCTCTCTATACGTATAATCAACAAGATGAGAACATCAACACACGCCTAAATCACTTCCTATTTTGATCATGATTTGAAATTTATGTTTTAATCAGAAACTGCAAATCTGTAGATCTTCTACATGTGATCGTTCTCAAATTGTTTACGTAGGAGGTTTTGTTTTCCATTCGTAATAGCGAACAGCGGAATGGAGCGAAAATCAAGAGTAACTATGTACTTATAGAGAAACTTAGGTGTGCTGAGATGGTGAGCTCTCTATCCACATGCTATCCTGAGTCGCAGACTCGTCCAGGTGAGAAGCTCTCTGTCTCCGCGCGCGCAACTTGACATATATCCTACATGTTCATATCATCACGTCTGTGCATGAGTGCTTGAATGTATGTGTGCTTATATGTGCTTCGATTATATCCTACACATTGACCCAGCCAAATGCGTATAATCAAGTGGCTAAGAAGTATCGTACAGAGGACGGCGGCACGCTAGCTCCCAAGAAAGAAGTCATACTTTTGAAATAGAACAGATGAACTGAATAAGCCACTTTTGATAACATCCATGTCACGCTTTATAATCGGATAAGTCACCTATGAAGTTCGTTTTGCCAAAATAATAAATTCAAAGCCTTATGAGAAAATTATGAAGCATTTTGTGCGTGTGGAGCAATCAGAGCGAAAAGAGTAGTGATGATTGCAAAAGTACGAATGGAGACTTTACTAATGTCAGCCCAAAATTATCATCGAGGCTAAAATGATGAAGGGTACAGTTAATGCGTGATTATCTGTTTTTACTAGCACACATGCTCTATCCATTAGTACCATTGATTGCATAGCGGAATTATCCTTTACTGAGGACCTAGTAAAATCATAGCTACGTGGTTTCGGAGAGTGCAAGCACATTTTCGGTGAATCTTTCTGACGTTGCATGCAGCACTGTGCCATCGGCGTTATCAACACGCTAACAGACAGACAGATGAAGTTCCGCAAGTTGACGGTATAAGAATTTCGTTGATCAAATCTGGCTCGAATTCCTGACCATATTAACTCAAGCGTTGAAACGTCAAAAATCGTTCAATTACACGATAATTAATCTTCAATTCTACGACATAGATTGCTGTTCATAATTGGCAGAACATTTTAAATGCGAAGAAAGTCTCTAAGTTTATCATCCTCCATTGTCTGCTGTGGAATTTCAGTAACATTTTCATATAAAACTTCCATCAATGATGAAAAAGCGATCAAACGCTGCAAGAATCCCCTTCCTCCGCTAAATAGAAAACAGAAAAACATCGATTAATGCTCTGCAAAAAAGAACATTCTAGGATGATGTGAAACTACGGCAATATCATAGGATCATCACAAACACTGTAATCAATAGAAAAAAAACTGATTATTCAACGCTTATGTAGACGCATTTCGATTATTGTGCATGTCATCTTCAGAAAGGAATATTAGTAATAGATCAAAACTAAGCGTCTAAACAAGAAAAGGTCCATTAATAAGTATGATTCGTTCTAAAAGCTGAGTTGAAACTAACGAAAAAGCGCTGACAAGCAGTACATTATTGATGAAACAACTGTTTTACGTAGGCAACAATGAACGTCACATGATGCCGTGTGTTGACCGTCGTGTTATTAGGTATACAAATAAGGCTTTGAAGTTTTTTGCTATAATAATAGCAAAAATAAAAACATGCAAATTTTTTTCCTCGTTTGAAAGTGCGCTGAAACCGCTAGTTATTTACATGTATTCTATATACAACAGGATTTTATACATGATGGTTTTTGTATGACTTTCAAAATGACGACTTTTGTAGTTAAAATCTGGTAATTTAGAGTGGTAATATTGTGCAGTGTCGGGAGAGTAAGGCGGGTAAGGTAGATACCTCCTCAAACCTCCGACCTCAGCTTTTGTGACGTTTCCGATCGGTTTTGCAAAATAAAGTCAAGCTTTTTCATGCAGCAAAATTGCAAAGTCCTCGCCGTTCTACTGTTTCAATATACTTATAGCAAATGCAACTGCGTGACCCCGAGGTTCCAATTGCGCACTTTCTTGCGAACATTTTCGTGTGCAGCTTGGCTGCACTTGCTTGACGTGGTGCTCGCTCCAAGCTCCACTAATCTTGTGCGCCGCTTCTTTTCCCTACGCGCTATTCGCACACGAGTAGCAAGCGAATTTGTTCCAACTACAGCTCCATCTTGAAACAAGTACAGGCAAATTGTATAGAAAAATGCTGACAAGAAAATGTACGATTGAACGACACCTTAATCAAGCATTTTCAGTTATTTCGGCTAATAAATGTGCAAGGTAAATTCCCACAAATAGCGTTTTTTGGGGTGACAAAGGTAGTGGTCTTTAAAGTCCTGTAAAAACAATCACATGGAATATTTTGTACATAAAATTAGGAATAAATAGCGCTCTTAACGCACATTGAAATAAGAAGAGAACTTATACATTATCTTTATTTTCACTATTATTACAGCAAAAAAAGCGGCGAAGTCGTATTCAAAAGCCTAATAAATGTGGAACTCATTCCCAAACGTCATATTTTCAGAAATAACTTCACATTACTTTGCAACAGTACTTTCCAATCATTTGGTAGAATAAAGAGTTTTCAGGTGGAAAGGTTATTCCTGCTATAAGATATTGACATTAACGGTAAACTTACGACTGTCGGCATTGCACCATTCTGCACATGGAGTAAAAACAGCAGAAGCATCTTCTTTTCGAAAGGAAGCTTATGCGCGAAAATTACAGTATAATGGACGTAATAGAGTATAAAAGGTAGATATCTGAATTAAAAGCGATTTCGATCTTGCATTTTACTTCGTGCTGACCCACTGATCGCTGTTTGAAGTTAAAATCAATACTAGAAATAATCTTCTAAGGATTTAACATGTCTTGAACTGTGGCTAGGGGTATACAGGCGCCTGTTTCGTCATATTGAAACTCATCAGTTGCACCCTCCCCTAGTTCATTAAATCCCCTAAGGTTAAATAATTTTCTATAAAGGATTAATCATGAGAATTTTCTTCTATAAAGGATATTAAACCTTTGGGATCACCTGAACCGAGGGAGGGTGCTGAAGATGAGTCCCAATAGAACGAAACAAGTATCTGTATAGCACTAGACCTAATAGCTCTAAATATGTTATATCCTTATCAGATTACATCGTTTTGAGCGGGTCTACAAAAAGCGGTCCATAGAAGAATTAGATGCCAAAGAATCGTTTTCGAGCCACGCATGTGATGTGGTCTATTAAAGAAGACTAACTTATAGAGCCCGATACACGTGTTTTGATCATACGATCTCGTCAGTCGGGCACTTATCCAGTCTCGTTTTCGCTAATCTCTGTGGGTGCCCATTCCCCACACTAAGAGTAGCGGCGACGAACGTTTTATACCTATGTCCAGTGAAATTATCACCGAACACAGAGTGTTGAACACTCGATTGCTCTTGGCTAGTATATTCAATAAATCATATCGTTCGTTTCGAGTGTTTTCTTCAAGACCACAGCTCAAATTTCAATATGCCAAAGAGTCATTTTTGAACCACGCATGTCATGTGGTCTGTTAAAGATGGGCTGACCTATAGAGCTCGATATTCAGCCCATCTTCAACAGACCATATGACATGCGTGGCTCAAAAATGATTCTTTGGCATAATGAAATTTGAGCTGTGGTCTTGAGAAAACACTTGAAACGAATGATAGAAGAACTAAAAATACTTTCAAGATTATTTTTGGTTTTTTTTCAATAAGTACAAACAAAGATATTGAGTCAACAAACTTCATAGCAATTAGCATTAATAGCCAATGATTTATGATAACAACTAATAGCTAGTCACAGTGACCATAATATTAGTATTGCTATAAAAGGCCAGCAAAATTCATGAGCTAGTAATTTTTTATACTAATCTACGTCTGTAATAAATTGCTACACGCTCAGAAGGCATCATCAGAATAAATTCGAAGAAAAAGGTCGAAATAGTTAGCTATGCTTCTATTCAAACAAATAATACGAGCATTTACAAACGGAATATAATCAGGTATCACTTGTTCAATGCATAAATCGAATCGAACCGTGTTCTGCAATAAATCTTTATTTTACTGCCTTCATAGAAGTGCTATGATGTTAGAACTATATATTCAAGAATACTAAGTGTGCGCAAGACTTCAAAATTCGGGTTGGAGTTGAGCCTAAGTTCCACCTAAAGTGCGGGCGTCTGCTGTCACTACACCGCAGAAGACGATGCTCCGCTATCGCTCTTTCTGTGATATAAGGCATCGAAATTTCTTGAGTATTATTCAGCATTCTTGCATCGAATCATATTAGAAAAGGAGTATTCGGCGTGCGTCTTCGAATAGTAACAAAATAGTCAAAGTAGGAAAACGTTGAAAATTTTGTGTAAATCAATCAATTGAGCTGTTATCTTAACAACATCACCTATAACGCTACAACGAACTTTAATTAAGGTTGAAAAATGTTGAGATGGATTTTCTATTCAGTAATGAACAGCCATAAACTGATATGCGGTATATAATTATTAGCACTTCAACAATTTATGCAAACCACACTGATTAATATGTTCAGCCAAGACCAAACACTTTCAGACTTAAACGATGTTATGAAGAAAATTCTCAAGCGAATCAATAATATACCCAATATGTGGAGTGCTGTGCAAAAACGTTTGCGTCAGCCGGTATTCGAACCCAGATCTCACCGTCGGTAGTGTAACGGTCAGCATACGCTCTCGGAAAGAGTGAGATCTGGGTTCGAATCCCGGCTGATGCAAACGTTTTTGCACAGCACTCCACATATTGGGTATACTATAACATCATACCACTGCATGTGACAGTCAAAATAGAAAGACTTTAGTCTGAGAATCAATAATAGTTTTATATAAAGTATTAGGCAAAAGTACCGTGAAAGCATTAATGCGGGGTGAGCTCGGATTGATTTAAGCGATTTAGAGCACTTGCTAATCTCAATCATCAGGCGGCATCAAAAAATTTGGTTGCGGAGAAAAATCTTCTTCATTCACTTAATGTTCCTAAAAAATGGCTAAGCTAAAGAGAATAGCGGTTTCAGACCATTAACGCTCACATAATAGATTTTTACAAGAAAAAAATCACTTTTAGCAAAATTTTTTTTGACACGGATTCAGCTGCAGCGGCAACAGTTAGGAAGCGCAGTTGCTTCTTCGATAAGTACAGTATTTGAGGAGTGGAAAACATAGTCAGTTTGTTCGAAGGAACTTTGCTATAATTGCTGAAAGTATGCTTGATTCTCTGAAAACGTTATTTACAACGTGTGAAGACGAAATTTGAGTTTTCGAAAAAACTGAACGAAACTTTCACTGCAATAACACCAAAAGTGGCGATACTGTTATGTCTAATGGTGTGGCTAACGCATGTTCATTCGCTTTCGTTTTCGAAATTGCAGAAACACATTTCAAGTGCCTCCTCGAATAAAAGAATTGTACGGTATATGTTCTACATGCTCAAGAAAATCATAGCTTCAGCGTGTTAAATTAACGAAGGTTTTTCATTATATCTAGAAATTAGTGGATTCTAGCATGCTTCGCTACAAGTAGTGTTGTCAGTTAGAGATGAGATATGTAACTTCGAACTTTTAGGCGATTATTGTTTTCGCATCTTATGAGCGGAAATCAACTCATATCAGACGTTAGCAGCTTCTTCGTGGGCATATTATACAGTTGAACATTTTTTACCCAAAAATTGTTTTAGAATCTGCATTTCGACGTTTTTTCGCTTTTAAAAGATTTCCACTATAATTCGATGAAAATCTAGCTAAACAATGAAAAACGGAAACAATCACATGAATCGCTTGAGCAATTCTCCTTCCCACACACCGGCTTTGGAATGAGACATTGGAAACAAAAATTCCCAAGACCGACTGTCTATTAACCTCGGCATTCTTCACTACAACTCCTGATTTTTTTCTTTAAGTCAAACACGAGGTGTTACATTAAAATTTATTTGACAGCTGACGTTTCGGCAGTTCGCCTTCTTCAGAGCCTGGAAAGGTCAAGTTGTCCGCAATCCAATGAGCCAAACACCTTCATTCCTCCTTTAGAAAAAACACCAGACCTATTTTTCAATCGCATCAAGCACAAAATCAACTCTAAACATACTCACCGCTTCTTATATGTGTTCCAGCAAACGATTCAAGTGGAGACCACCGGAAGGAGATCACATAGGCTCGTAGTGCACCTTACCCATCAAAACAACAGTCTTATATACTGACTCAAATTACGTGTGATAACGAGGCATTACTTCCTGCAGTTCATAGTTGGATTGGTGGTATATCCAAAGTGCTTGAAGAATTTTTTGCGCTAATGTTTTTTGTTCCTGGACAAGGATGGTGACTTCGATGTCAAAATCAACTCCGCCGTGTTTCTGTTCTCTACGCGTCCCTAGCGGGGTGTTCCGTCTTTTAAGACGCTTGTCAGCTAGGTGTTCTTCTATGCGGGCATAGAGCGGCCTACCCGTTTCGCCAATATATTTATCGCTACACGCTTTGCAAGAGATTAGGTAGACTGCACCAATGCTCATGAAATCACCGTTCTCTGCCGTTAGGTATTTTACAATCTTTCGTTATACAGAGACGGTCATATAAGCGGTTGCGAACTAGTTGGCGTCTTTGAGTATTCGGTGGTATTTCAATAATAATAACCGATTGCTCTAAACCCGCTCTTTTCAAACAGCGTTTTATAGCTGTGCTAATCTTATTTGAAATGAACGGGAGGATCAACGCGACTTTCCTTTTATTCGAGTTTTCGTTCGGAGGCGTACTCTTTCTCTAAACCTAAGCCTAGGGGCTACAAATTCGTACTCATTGGAAATGGCTATTTCCCAAGCCAGTTTCATGGATTCTACTCTCTGCTCCTCCTCGATACATACTTTGGCTGCTGTTCGAAACACGCTTTTTTACTAGAGCCTTTTTCGTACGTGAGGGATGAGAAGAGAGATAGTGAACCAGGATATTCCTATTACTTGGCTTTCGGTGTGCTTTCTTTTGCATGAACGTAGGTACAGTCTCCCTAATCTCTTGCAAAGCGTGTAGCGATAAATATATTGGCGAAACGGATAGGCCGCTCTATGCCCGCATAGAAGAACAACTAGCTGACATGCGTCTTAAAAGACGGAACACCCCATTATGGACACATAGAGCGTAGAAACACGGCGGAGTAGATTTTGGCATCGAAATCACCAACCTTGTGCAGGAACAGTAAACATTAGCGCGAAAGATTTTGGAGGCTCTTTGGATTAACAAGACCAATTCAACCAAAACCGCAGGGAGGAATGCCTCATTATCACTCGTGATATGAGTCAGTGTATAAGACTGCTGTTCTGATGGGTAGGGTGCATGACGAGCCTATGTGATCGTCTTCCGGTGGTCTCCACTTGAATCATTCGGTGGAACACATATATAAAGCGGTGAGTATGTTTGGAGTTGATTTTGCGCTTGATGCGATTGAAATCTAGGTCTGGTGATTTTTCCAAGGAGTAATGAAGGTGTTTGGCTTATTGGATTGCGGACAATTTGGCCTTTTCAGGCTCTGAAGAAGGCGAACTGCCGAAACGTCAGCATTCAAATAAAGTTTATTGTAACACCTCGTGTTTGGCTTAAAGAAGAAAATCAGAAAACAAAAATATTTATAAAACGGGCGGTAATTAAAGTGTAAATTAATGTTAAGCTGTTGTTATTCTTGAGATTCATATAGCAATAACAATAACAGTTGAGTTTGATGTATTCTGAGTTCTTACATATTTTTCAGGTCCCATAAAGTGTTTGAAAACCGTAGGAAAGGCTTGTTATAGGAAATTGAATATTGTGAAAAAATCAGCAGCAGTGTGACAGTATAGCTATTTCTAATGAGTCTTGAGAAAAAAAATTCTAGGAACTACATTACACTATTTATCGGCAGAACGTCAAGGAACTCCTGAAATCTTAGAGTGGAGAAACTTCAACATGTGTGCGGACATTTGTTGAACTTTATCATACAAGATATATAATAGAAATCAATCGCTATCCATTTAGACTACTCATCTAAATAGTGGTTTTTGCATTTTCATGACATCAAGATCTTTAATAGAAACATTCGTTGTCACTTTGTTGGTCACTGAAATGTGCTGAAAGCTGTCTATGATAGGTAGAAAAATCTTTGAAAGAAGGAGATAGTGCCTTGAAAAAATAGGCAGGTGGTCATTGTGAAAATACTTGTGGTACCTTTACTACTTTTTATGTGCTTAGACTAACTAAAAGTTTGTCCCTTCCGGAAAAGTAATGTCTCTCTCGAAATCTTGAAAAATGTTTTACTCAGAATGCACTTAAGTGTTTACGTACACTTTTATTTGCACGGTATGCGTACATTGAATTAAAAGTTTCCGTAAGTGCACTTACACCGTTTGAACATAACTACCACGAAGCCGACTCATGCATGAACTAATGACGTGGCTAATACAATCAATGAATGGACGAATAAAAAAAAAGATTCGAAATTTCAAAGTGGGTGCTTGTTGAATATAGAAACCTTGCAGTACCCTTTTGTTCATACTGCGAAAGAGCGAACTAACCCTTTATTACTCGACAGATCGCAAATGCACGAGACTTGTCCAGAGGGATAAAAAACTCGTGCCATACATTTGCAGGACCTCGCATGTCGATGTATAGGCTAATTATAGATTAATATTTATTAGATTTTATATATTAGATTAGATATATTTATATGTTAGATTTTTTTATATTTTTTTATAGTTATAGAAGTATAGATTCATAGGATTTGATCACCATCTATGAGGTCTAAACATTCGACCTGGTGTACGCTATAGTGTTTACACGCGGTTAAAGAGTCCTTCAAATGCAGCAGTCGATTGGCCCTTCCCTGGTTCAAATTATTTCCTTCTTTTCTTTCTGGGAATTTTCGGACAATAGAGCATATGCCTGCATCACCCTCCATAACACGTTTACTTTAGGACGATCGAAATGTGATCAGTGAATCAAGTAAAGGGTGCTGCTGTAGAAGATTCATCAACACGCCGCTCTTTTAGGCTTTCGGGAGGAAATGTATCCATTTGAATAGATGAATTTCTAGAGACCTTACTCGCCTGTACATTTTTCTGTCGAACGTTAGTACTCATTCATGAGCCCAAACTCGGCGATTTCAATATTGTGTTTGTTTTCTCAAAAGCTTTTTTATTGTCTTGTGGCAGCCAAAATAATATTAAGTTTTGCACTCAATGCTTTGTTGCTCGGTTTGGCTCTGTGGAAGACTTTTCGATGGACTTTTGATAGTTATTCGTAGCCGAAATTTCGACAGTTCTGATGCTAAGAATGGTGTCTGAACATTTTGCATCAAAATAGTTGAAATTTGAGCTATCGAATGACTATCAAAAGTCCAGTGAGCTAACCACAGACTTCAGCCGAGCAAACAAGGAAACCTGAAAGTGAAACATAATAATATTTTTGCTGCTAAAAGACAATAAAAGAGGCTTTACTTTCAGAAAGCAAACACAATATCGAAGTTGCCGAGATTTGAACTTTTGAATGATTTCTAATGGTTCAGAAGTAAAAGATTTTCCAACAAGAACGACTCTTAGAAATTTGGGCTCTCAATTCGATATATTCCGCATCGGAAAGCTGATCACACGTTGAATTCATTGGAGCATGTACAACAGTATTGTCAAAGCAGCACTGCTCGCCACCGCATCACTACACTAAATAGTTTGCATCATTCAGCTATAGGTCGATCTATTATCATTACTCTGGTTAATTGCTTGACTGAAAAGAGAAGCTGTGAGAAAAGCAATTCACTCTGTTTTTTACCGGCTTGTTCGCAGCTAAAAGGAAGTACGAAATCGAAGTTTTGAACTGGAAGTTGAAACAAAATGCAGAAAAGTCGTTCCCAGGTGAACTAAGCAAAAAAAGAAATTATTGTCTACGAAGTGTAAAACGTACCCTTTTCCACTGTAGAACGGTCTATAAAAGTCTTTTCACAAAGCAGACATAGTGGGAGATAGAAAAGCATAGGTGAAAAAAGAAAGAAACGAAGTTATATGACAGCTAGGATAAGTTCTCTTTCACAATAAAAGTGATTTTTCGATATATGGACACTTCCTTAAAACATAAAACTTTTATCAAAATGATTGTTAAGACTCTGTGGGAAGTTCTTGTTCAGCAAAAGGAGTCGCTTCTTCATTTGTCGCTATATATCAGAAAAGAGTCAAGTAGTTCTTGTAATTCGAACCAAGCGAATTCTAACCTACTTCTGATCTCTAATGAGTAATTGAAAGAGTTCAAAAATATCCAAACGTCAGCTGCCTGTGAAGCTTGCACTATGCAATTCAAATTTCGTTTTTTACTTCTGCCCCAGTTATGAGAATATCAAACTGAATGAAGTGCCAATCTATATTGACCTTTTGAGGCTCTGATGAAGGCGAAATGCGCTCGAAACGTCAGCTATTGTATCATTATTGTACTCTATTGCAACTGAAGAAAACATGAAAGACTTTTTAGATCACACGGAAAGATAATGCTGAGCCCAATGATGATTTTTTTACCTACTACGAGAGTAGTAAAATGACTACCTGGCTGGTATTACAACTTTTCCTCCTCGTGTCGCATCCAGTTCTGGAAAAATCACGAGTAGTCTTGTATTTTGTGCTGGCGAGATAGAAACACTGCTGTCTCCTTCGCAAAAGATTCGTATGTCCTGAGAAATGTTCGTGGGTGTAGATTAGCCTGAAGGGAATGAAGCTGAGTGGTGACAAAAGGGATAGTGTTTGAGTGGATGAGTGGAGCTTCTGGAAGTCGTAAAGCATCTCCTAGTCGACTGCATATATAACTGGACATCGTATGCCAGACATCTCATTACATTTGCAGGACAAATCAAAGTAGAAGCACATGCGTTGCACTGTAGAAGTGCCTATAACAGACCTCATTCTAGGCTCAAAATATTGTTGCATTACGATGTTTGGTACTTTCATATTATCGCTTCTTTCATTAGAATATTTTGATTCGAAAACATCTCGATATATTCATGGTCCTACTGATTCATAACTAGCATTATTTTGCAATCTGATGAGCATTAAAAAGGGTTCAGTATTGAATGTTGGACTACAAACTCCTTTCACTTGTGAGTTTTTGGTTGATCTATTCCCATCTTCTTGTCTCTAGCACTTTCCGTCATCATTTTCCTTGTGTCACACGATTTGTTCGTTTCCACTTATCCATTATGTCTTTATTTTGAATATCCGATTTTGTTCATGAAATTACGAATTTCAAAGACGAAGATCGCTGAGTTGCAAGCTTACTTGCGAATTTTTCACTTTATCGACTTAATATCCATTTCTTCGGAGAACTTCTAATTCGTCATTAACCTGAAATACAAACGACTATTTTCTTTTGGAGACTTCGTTCGCAATGATATGTTTCAAGTCGACATATGCTCACACTGAGACAACTCATATCAACCGATCCGCAGCACTACGGCTTCATCTCGTCCGTACTAAGCTGCAAAAGTCTCGCTTGGTGTTGCGCGGTCATCATTCACCTATCGTAGTCGCAACGGGTCTGACTTAACGTCAATGAGGACGTCAGGCTGACATGGTGTCCGCAAGCATCACTCATTATCCTGCCTTTCTATTCCTTCCAACGACCTTTGCTGTTTATAATGTCTAAGTCAAATATTGCAGTTGTTTTCATCATGTTACGTATTAACATACTGATTAAACCATCCTTCTGCTAAAAGAAAGCAAACATGGAGAATAAATTTTTTGTAGACCAGATGGTGTTCTGAGGGTGAATCGCTCATGATATTTCTTTGGCCTGCATCTAAAACGCATGTCATGTAGTGCTATTTGAGACGTGGCCTAAATATATACAAAGCCACTGCTCCCTATTTCACATTTACGGTCACTGTTTTTGGTGACTAATTCAATATCGCGAGGTTAACAATTAAGTTATTCTTACAACAATTCGACGTCTTCGTCTCTTACAGAGTGAGTTTTAAAGTTTACGTCACGTAATCGTTCGCCCTCGTTGCCGACCTTCGTCTTCGTCGTCGTACGAGTCTAAGTCTAATTTTCATCGGTGAAGCGTCACTTGGGGCGGAACGCCGTGAGCGAGTGGTTATGATGCTCGTCGCGTCCCTGGGCCGAGCTCCACCTCAGCAGTCAACAACGAACACTCTATGGAACGCCATAGCCAGGTTATCTTCGAGACTGCAATGTGACGCGCTTAGCCAGGATTCTACGATGTTCAAGAACAAGCCGAAAATGCTAGAAGTACTGGGATGACTCTCAGTAAAAAAAGCGAACAATGAAGACGGATCAATAAAGTGTCAAAAAGAGCATCGCCCGAATGAAAAGCCTCATTCGACAATATTCTTATATAGAGTGCGCTTCATGTACCAAGTATCTCTAAATAGAGATAAGATACGTTTGTTTTCTCCCATTCTATCATACAGCAGTCGCTAACATTCTCAGCTACCACAAAGTATAATGATATTTCAAAAATCGGCTTTCCTTTCACTTTGGCCTCATCATTCAAAACTCGTTCCTCAAAAATTAACCTAATATTGCAAAGTGAATAGGAAAGTTTATTGGGATGATATTTCTTCGTCTTCATCTTCTTTAGGGCTAATGAATCGGGCTTGCAATTCAATTAGTGGAGTTAAATGCATAGCGCTTTGTTATAAGATCAATAGTTGCGATCGCTTTACCTTATATCCTTTCGTCCGATTTCATGTGTTGTGTCGTACAAAACTGTTAAACTATTAGATATCAAAAGCGCTTTGCGATTACATAACTAATCCCCGACGTGTTAGTTATGAACACCACTAATCATTATTATCAGCTATCACTCGCATATCGACAATATAGCTGTCGTTGATTATTTTCCTACAAGTGTGCTCCATTCTTATTTCTGCAGCCGCTCATATCGTTTGCTGTGGCATGTGTACGTTTCAATTATGCATAGATTCAACGACTATGGCGTTCTGTCATGGGACTGTCACGATTACAAACACGATTACAAATCACTTGCAGCTTTCACTGGACAGTATTGTTCCTATCGGATCGACTCTGAGTAATGAAGAACTAAACCAGCTCGTACTTCTCCACGAAGATAGCACGGCATCTGATAAGGTGGTTGCCATTTACTTCTATGTTGTTTCATTCAACCGTTCTAAAAGCAGGCGGCGCTCAAAATGTTTCAATTAAGCTATCATACTATAAATAAGAAGATGATAGAAGGTCGTCAAGCGGTCAATAGAAGAGCTTAATTTATTATAACAGATACGTACTCAACTGCCGGTCACCACAATGTCAGGTAAGTGCATCATCTGACTTGGGATGATTTTTTACTCGGCGTCGATTCCTTTAGAGGATTATTTAACCTCAAGGGATCGGCTGAACCGAGGGAAGGTGGTAATGATAAGTCCCAATAGGACAAAACATGGCCTGATATCACTAGACCTATCAGCTTGAAACATGTTATATCCTTATAAGAGAATGGTGCTTTACAGGCAGCTGCTGCAGAATACTTCCGACGCAAGGTCCAAATTCATCCGCCTCGTGACACACCGAATCCCGCGGAATGTACATGCGTGGTGCGATACTTGATCACCATAGAAATTGATTCACAGTGGTTTTTTCCTGATAAGCAGTTCCGAGTTAGGTAATAGCAGTGTATACCGAATAATAGTAATGCAGTACAATAATATAGTACTGTTGTGCAGCACAGCACTGCAAAAATGCTACAGTGGCTGACGTATCGACAAAACTGTCCTTTTCGAGAGTCTGGAAATTTTGAATTGATCTGCGATCTGCTCAGTTAACACTTTCATAACTCCGGCAGGAAGTGTAAGAAAATTTTGGATCACATCGTGAAAGGCTTTATTCTAGAACACTCACTGCTTAGTTATTTTGGGTCTTCCAATTTTTTTTCTTGGAGACTAGCCGCTCAAAGCCAATAAATAAGTGTGCGGCATTCAGGTCGGAAAGATTAGCCTAAAATATGGCCCGAGATCACAAGTGGCTGTGAGGCACTCTTGTTTTTGGTTCATTTTTGGACCTTCACTATCTATACGAAAGGCTTTCAGAGTTCTTAGCGATAGCGTTCCAGAATATTGCGAGGATAGCGAATCTGACGTTGAAATCTACTTCTCTATGTTCTTACTCCCTTATGCATGTTGGTGGAGTCCCATGTTGGGATTACGTTTTCCACCTAGGTGCTCTTTTAGGCGGATACAGAGTGGTCTACCCGTTTCGTAAATGCGTTCATCAACGCATGCCATAGAGCCTATTAGGTTTACTGTGCCAGAACTAAAGCAATCGCCGTCTCTACCGTTTGGGCAGGCCTGGCAGTCTTTTGTTTCACAGAGGCGGTAATACATTCGGTTGCGGACTAATTGGCGCTTTAGCGTATTTGGGGGTATCTCGACTACTGCTACCGAATTGTCTAAACCTACTCTTTTTAGGTAGCGTTCAATAGATGTGCATATTTCGTTGGAAGTAAAGGGGAGGACGAATGAGGTCTTCTATTCGTTAGACTTTCCGCTTGAGGCGTCAAAATTTCTTCATTTAGCTCACGGAGCTCCTACCGTTTTGCATCCGTTAGAGATGGTTATTTTTTGTTCCAAGCTTGGCGATTTCACCTCTTTTTTTCCTGTGCACACACTAGTAGCCGTTCAAAACATGTTTTTCACAAGTGCGTGCTTGTGTTTGATGGATGGGAAGAAAGATCATGAACCAAGATGTCTTTATGGATGGCTTTTGATAGCACTTTATGTTGCAGGCACTTTTGGACAGGTTGACTTGACCTTTCCAAAATGGAAAGCAATTCTTTTATGGTTGCCTCCCGATAAATTCTATGTACTCTCTTCATTATTATTTGAGCCAATATGTCATTTGTCTGGTGAGGGCTCTTGTACAGCCTGATACACGTGTTTTGACCTTACAGTCTCGTCAGTCGAGCAGAACCCGTCGTCTTTCAATTTTTTATGAGCTAATCCTCTCGGGAGCCTCCTCTCGCTACACAGAGGTGTCGCAGACGAACGATTTACACTGTGAGTAAAGTAAAATTACCATCGAACATACAGTGTTTACAGTCGATTGCTCTTTGATTGGTATTTTTATCATATTATACCTTTATTTCGAGGGTTTTTCAAAAACCACGCTCAAATTTCAGTAGATCTCTTCATTATCTCCCGAGAGGATTAGCTTATGAAAACATTGAAAGAAGACGGGTTATGCCCGACTGATGAGACTGAAACACGTGTATCGGGCTGTACATGAGCCCTTACCAGACCACATGACATATTGATTTGCAATAATAATGAAGAGATCTATTGAAATTCGAGCGTGGTCTCAAAAACACTCAAAATTAAGGTATTAACTTATGTACTCTGTTCATTCAACAACTTAGAACATTTATCCATCTCCTCTTGCGTTGGGCAGACGACAAAGCAATCGTCTATATATCTGCAGCAGAGTAAACGCCGGTGATCGTTTATAGGAGCTTCCAGCTTGGGCATAAAAACTATAGCAAGGATTGGAGCAGTCACTGTCCCATTGCCAGCCTTCTAATTTGTGCCAAATAATTTTCGGACCATTTAAAAATTGAACAGCTTAGGCAGTCCTTCAGTAGAGCCATGACTGGTCGAATGAAGAAGCCATAGAACTTCATAGCTCTTTCGTTTTGCATTGAGAGTTAGCAGATGGCTTGCACTGTGGACTCACTATACAGGTTTTTATAGTGGGCGGTCAAGTCAAGGGAATCCATCACGCTCGTTGTGTTAGGAGATGCACTACATAGACGGTTTAAGAGCATTTAGGTGCTTGTGAGATGAGTGGATCGCGTTTTAGCAAATGGACTAGTATTAGGTTTATAGACTACTTTATCCTATCCGTTTACCCGTCCACACAACTAATGGTAGATCTAACTTTGAAATTTGATCGGTTAATAAGCACAAGATCATCAATGCACAACAATTTCTGAGATTTAATACGTAAGAATAAGAGGGACATAGAGGTAGATCAGTTTTTAGTCGAGAGAAACTGAAGAGTTAAATGAGCCGAGTATGCCATGTCAATCCACTCCATGTTCAATTTTCGATATTAACCTTAGAATTTCTCTTTAGATAGCGGACAATAGAGTGTGTTGTCCTCGAAGTGTTTTTCGTTTTCTCAACTTACCATTGATGAGGAATTACTACAAACTCTCCATCCTTATCAACTCTAATGAATCTTGATTTCATTAGTTCGCGTGCCTATAGCATTTTGTTTTTTGTGCTTCTGTAAGATTGGGATATAGAGTTAGGCAAAAAGTTCTGAGAAATCCTTTCATTTTTCTTTGAGCCAACATGTCATGTGGTCTGGTAAGGGCTCTTGTACAGCCCGAGACACGTATTTCGTCCTTACAGACTCAACAGCCGGGCAGAACCCGTCGTCTGTCGATCTTTTCATAGTCAGTTCTCTCGGGAGCCTTACACTCCTTATATATAGTTATCGACGACGTACGATTTACACTCTATGTCATGCGAAACATTCACCTAACACAGAGTGTTTTCGCAACCGACTGCTAGCTGGCTGGTATTTTTATCATATTATACCTTTCCTTCGAGTGCTTTATTAAGACCACGCTCAAATTTCAAAGATCCTTTCATTTTTACTTGAGCCAACATGTCATGTGGTCTGGCGTCTCGGGCTGTACAAGAGCCCTTACCAGACCACATGACATGTTGGCTCAAATAAAAATGAAAGGATCTATTGAAATCTGAGCGTGGTCTTAATAAAGCACTCGAAGGAAAGGTTCCGAGAAATATTGAAAGTTTCGTTCACATGCGCAGATCAACATCAAGAACAGCAGTAACTGCTCTTTATAGTAAAGATTACCATTGCACCACGACTTTTTGCCATCATTTTGCTAAGACCGGATCTGCTCGGAACACCCTTTCGCCTCCTGTGAAGTGAAAACTTTTGTAATGCTTCTTCAATTTCTCTAAATGATTTACACTGACGGCCATTCAAAAAAGGTGCATTGATCGGCTGAGGCCACGATCGGAAGAAACAGCGTCCAAAGTGTAGGCGAGGCGCGGAAGAATTTGACGCCTTCCAACTCTTCATCCTATTCTTGGTCTTCTTAGCCGTATGCGGTTTGGCATTGCCCTGCTGAAACAAAGTACGCCTTCGTAGGATTAGTCTTAGATACTTTCTTTTCAATTTGTCGTTGATGCGATCCGACCGTTGGCAGTTGAGCTCAACATTGACGACACGGCCATTAGGAAGCAACTAAAAATGCAGAACGCTTTGGAAGTTCTACACAAGCAGATCATGGCTTTCTTGCTAAATTGATTAGGCCTTGAAACAGATGGCGTTTCATAGCCTTTTAATCCAGGGCTTGCTTCCATCGTAATTGCCTAATAATACCCATTCCTCGCCGAATGTCATATTTTTCTGCCAGAATCAGGCATTCAATGAATTCTTGAGCAGGTGGTGAGAAATCTCCTCTCTTCTGGCAGCTTGTGCTTCGGTGAGCTCATGCGGATTCTGGCAAGGCTTCTTTTGAGCAAAGTCAAATCGATCAGCACGCGCAAATCATACGGTTGAATTGCCACTTCGATGTCGAAATTAATCACCTGTATCACTCGTCGCTCCCTTGATCGTCGAGTGACTCGAGTAGGCACCAGCATCACTTCCATTTTTCCCATCGCGCACAGGAGTAGCCCAGTTGATCCTCCTTACTCTAAGGATTCGTTAAGCATCACATCTTTCTTCTATGATTTTCGTAAAGAAATCGCTCCACCGGGTCGGTGGTCTTCCTATAGAGCGCTTGATATCTCGAGGAATCCAGTCGGTAACGACTGTCGCCCATCGGTTGTCGTTTAAGCGCATCACGTGTCCGGCCCACATTATTTTCGATATCTGGAGTGTAGAACGGCATCTTTAATCTTTGATAGTTGACTTAGGTCAAAAATATGGATCCTTTCGTTCACTGGCGAGATACGGAATACTCCTAGCATCAGCCTTTGGACTGCGCGTTCAATAACGCCAAGTGATCTTTCATCCTGCTTACGTAGACACTAGGTTCTTGCTCATAAGTTAGGGCAGGGATAATCGTCGAGTCGAAAAGGTAGGCACAGTGTCGGATGTTTTTGTTCTCTTCACTACATCTGCGATGCTCGTGAACGTTTGCCAAGTCTCTCGTTTCCTCCTGCTCAACTCTGAAGTAAAGTCATTCATCTTGTTGACATCACGATCTAGGTAGATGCAAATAGAGCATTCGGAGATGTGTTTCGATGGGCGCGAATTGGGGCATCGAACTCATCCTTTCTTTATGAATATTGTTTTCGTTGGATTTAGTTGAAGACCAGTCCTTCTAGAGGCGTTGTCGAAATCGGTCAACATTCATTCTGCTTGGCTGATGCTTGGTGTCATGCGGGCGATATAATCAGCAATGCGAAGATGGTTCAATTGTCGACTGTCGAATTTTCACCTCCATATCGTCCCATTCTGATGTTCGCATGATATTTTGGATGGTGGCAGTGGATGATTTCGACGAAATTCTATCTCCTTGTCGAACCCCTCTTCTTGCGTCGACGGTGAAATTGTTGCATGAGGGCGATGTTTTGGTGGTGAAATCTTTATGTAGCTCACGAAGGACCGAGATGCACCGAGTAGGAACGCCCTGGTTGTCCAAAGCCTCTATAACAGCTTCTGTTTCCACTGAATCAAAGGTTTTCTTCAAATCGATGAAAATGAGACAGAGCGCCTGTTTGTATTTTCGAGAAACAACATGAAGATGATGAGTGTTCCGGTCTAATCCTTTTTGGACCGAATGCTGTTGTGTTCTTCAGCAACGATACTGCATTTGGAAGGGAGGACCGATGGAACAACAGACTTGTTCTCTTTCAATCTATATGACGACAAGAGGACATGGCTAGCAAAAAGATTTGAGTAGTAGTGGTGGATATTGGTCTCTGCTGCCCTTCTAGAAGCTGTAAGTGACCCGTCAGGGATCCGGAGAGCAATCATCTTAGTCTTTTGATTGCTGAAGCTTCGCTGCGCTTTGCGTATGCTTTTCTGAGATTCTGCAGTCTTCTGCCATAATTGCTATTTGTTCCTCTTTGAGGTAATCTT